>CACSLK010027833.1:16108205-16120792 GCA_902706635.1 Striga hermonthica
CTCGAGTTCGAGGCTTTACGAGCTAACGAGCCGAGCTAGTTAAGGTTCAATAAAGCTCGTTAAGGTTCGAAAATAAAAAAAATTATATATTTTTTTATAGTTAAAGCTCGTAATCGGCTCGAGATCGAGCTCAATTTCATGCTCGTTTATCTAACGAGTCGAGCTCGGCTCGACTCGATAAGTCACTCTTACATCAATCTGTTTTTGTAACTTATCATTTTGCTCTACTAGTACAGATCCCGTGCGATGCACGGGGTGTACAATTTTAAGGTCATATATCTAGCCTTGTAATTATATAAATGAATAAAAAAATGTACGGGATATATAGTACGTGACCTGTGCGAGGCACGGAAACTATTTATTTGAGGAGTATAACATTTTAAAACGTGGAATATCTTTTCATTTGCCAGTGAGATAAGTATGTTGAACTATTCTTATCATCTTTTATAAATAAATATAATTATAAATTATTCCTTGCATAATACTATGAGATGTGTTAGTTATATTAGTTGTAAATTTGTTTTTATTTGTGAAAGAGAGAGCGTGATTTATTTTCTTAATAATATGGAATTTTGGAAACAAAAAAATCTGGGATAAAAAAAATACACGTCCAAATTGGAAAAAAGATAAGAAAAGATTTGTGATCAAATGCGTGATTTATTTCCTTAATAATATAGAATTTTAGAAACAAAAAAATCTGAAATAAAAAAAAATACACGTCCAAATTGGAAAAAAAGATAAGAAAAGATTTGTGATCAAATCTTACTATACACGTTTTATTTCTTGATTTTATCAGATTTTTTTTTTATCAAACTAAACGTAATTAATGCACTTGATAAGATTAGAAAGTCATTAATTAATGTTGACTATTCAACATACTAAATTTAGTAAATAGGTTTGCTTATAATATAAGCATAGATTTTTGTTTTTGCACTAAATGTGGACTCATATATGTTAAAATGACCTTCTAATTATCATTTTATTTTACATATAAAATATAAATTTTAAATTAACATTGTGCAATTAAAAAATGTTATGTATTTACATAGATATCAAATCAAATGTTGTTATAATATAATTTATATTGATATAAATATATTTAAATTGATTACAAATATATAATTTATAATATATACTACCTCCTTTCTTAAATAAATGTCGTTTTGACTTTTTTGATTCATTCATTTTGCTATGTATCTAGATATAGCAAAATGAATGAATCAAAAAAGTCAAAATCACATTTATTTAAAAAAGGAGGGAGTATAATTTAGTTTTCTCATTAATAATTATGATATAAAAAGTCACGTGCTGCGCGGGAAGTGAAATTTTGAGCGCCCAACGCTCACAGAAATAGAGCCCAAGGCAAAAAAGTCCTCGTAATCCCATAACAAGCTAATATCTAATACTAGCCGTTGATTTATCTCTTATCAACGGCTTATAACCAACAAACGCAACGACGCGGATGGCAACAAACAGCCGTAGATTCTAAACAGAGCCAACGGCTCAGATGTCCCCATTACCACTGATTACTACTCTATAAATATAAACAAAAAAATCCTCATCTTCATCCTCAATCGACTCGCAAAATTAGGACCCGAAAATAAAATTCAGATCTACACAGAGTAAGGAAAAAATGTCAGGAAGGGGAAAGGGAGGCAAGGGCTTGGGAAAGGGCGGCGCCAAGCGTCATCGGAAAGTGCTGCGCGACAACATCCAGGGAATCACCAAGCCGGCGATACGGCGGCTTGCCCGTCGGGGCGGCGTCAAGCGCATCAGCGGCCTCATCTACGAGGAGACTCGCGGCGTCTTGAAGATCTTCCTCGAGAACGTCATCCGTGACGCTGTCACCTACACGGAGCATGCTCGCCGGAAGACGGTGACCGCCATGGACGTGGTGTATGCACTCAAGAGGCAGGGCCGCACGCTTTACGGGTTTGGCGGCTAGGGTTTTGGTCGATTTTAGATCTTTCAATCTCATTACGATGAGTGTTTTTATTCTGAAATGATAGCTGATTAGTTAAATTGTGCGCAGTTATTGTCACCGTGTCTTTTTGCAATGTATTCGTCCTCGGAATGAAAACGCCATTGTTAAATCTCATATTATGTGGATTGCAGTTTGGATGATGCCTTTAACCGTCTAGTTATTATAAAGCTATAATACAATTAGGTCAGTTCTCCCCGATGGTACTCTCTATGACTTTCAATGAAAAAAATGATTTTTGGCAGTGCTATCACCGATAAGACTCCAATTTCATAGTTCATTGCCTCAAAATAAACATGGTTAGTCAACGGGCTGGGTCACGGCTGGGCTGGTGGCCTCTCTTAACCAGCTTGCCAAATACCAAGGGCCGGGTTTGTTGAACCGGCCTGGCCCGGCCCGGTCGTGGATCGTTGGACCAAGAAAAAAGGACCTGGACATGACCCTAAGCCACAATGCCGGTTCTTGGAACAGACAACTTACGGGCCGGTTGTTGGTGTAGTTTGTATTGTTTGTGAATATCAAAAAGAAGACTTAAGGAGAAAGAAGAAAACAAAACAAAAATCAAAGTCGAGGCACGTAATAGTTACGTTTTCCTTAAGACGAAATTGCCACCCACGGTTAATGGCAAACGCTTTCAAGATACAACCACTTTCGACTTGTATATAGCGGTACTTCAAATATACAAGCCTTCGGCGAACACTATTATTGTTTGAAACTCGTTTGAAACTCTCAAGAATCAATGTAAAAAACATAGACTACAATATGCTATATGATCTTTGAAAAATAATGCAAGAGCTCTCTAATTTTCATATTGTTCAAGTTATGTATGATTTCATCTATGTGGGTATTTATAGATGGAGGGGAACACCTCCAAAAGGTTTAAGTCTCAAAAGACACTTTTTGGGACGTGTTCGAACGAGAATGGATGCATCTAGTGGCCAAAAGATACCTTATGGTCACCAAGGGTTACGACCCTTTGATTCCGCAGCCAGTTGCGCGCCCGTGCGCCGCGGGCTCGTACGAGCTCATACGGACTCATAATTGAGTTTCGTTTTTTTCTATTTGTCCCCAACGAGCCCCTCTACAATTCTAGCATACATAATGCATAATTATAGCTCGTTTAGTTTGTACAAAACAGAATGTTTTGTGAATCCTACAACCTTTGAGTTATTAAACTCAATTAATTAACATATAACACTTAGAATTAATTTCTCATTCACCTTAAAAAGGTTTTGAGAATTTCCTAAGTCTTCTATTGATGAGAAATAGAATCATTAAATCGGTACAAAACCAATTTTTTCTTAAAATCCCCCACATGAATTAAATTAATGCATGTATGCAATACTTGAGAGTTCCGGTGAACCATCATTGCATCAGGATAGATAGCTTGTGGCTTTTAATCTTTCTTAGTGAAATACTATCGGATACACTAGCCGATTAGTAGTGCGATGCTTTGAACTTATTGGCTGTTTGTGTGCACCAAGACAATAATACTCACACAGTAATAGCTCTAACAATTTTTTGTTCTCACGTTGTGTCTATTTCGACCTTGGACCATATCTCGCTTTAATAAGTGTTCGATTGAAGCGGCCTATTTACTTCTCACTTACAAATGTGATTATCCTATAAAGAGTATCCTGCCTTACTCCACCCATAGGTATAGGAATCATTAAAAGTTCTCGACTTAACCTCACCACTTAGGCAGTTATAACACTTGACGGTTCTAGAAATGAGCATAAATTTTTCAAGTGTTTCACTGAACTGTCAAAACTTAGTTTTCCCATTGAACCAAGGTTTCGGGATCTCCGATTCTCATGGTTGGGTTACCGTTAAGACCGTTCGTTTGTTGTGGATTTTTATTAAGCTCATTCCCCTAACCAGTTTGTACAATTTATCTCGTTTCATGCTTTTTTGTAAACGGATCCGTTAGGTAATCTTTGACTTCACATAGTCAACCGATATAATACTCACACAAAATAATTTTCTTATGAAATTAAGTCTGACGTATATGTCTAGACTTACTATTGTACAAACTACTTTGTACTCTTTCAATTTCTAATTGATAAATAATCATCACCGTGATCACAATTTATTCCACCTAGGAATATCTTTAGAAAATTTCTAAGTCATTAGCTTCATCCACACCTTTTTCCCGAATTTATAAACTCGAACTCCATTGTGGATCTAGCTTTATACTTAGATTATTTTCATGAGACTACTCTATCCACCTAAAGTGAACACTTAGTCACTTTTAGTCTTAGAGATTTTCATGTCCAATACTCGATTCAACGTGATCATAATTCATCGTTCGAGTTACTCGTGAACATCTTAGTTTGCTCACTAAAATGCAACCTTGGAGCGAGTACTATTCGACAAGCACCTCAAGCCTCCAATTATTCAGCATATACACTACAAAAAAATAGAGTTCTTGTGAAGAATTTTTTTGTCACTATATCTACGATTGTTGTCACTATGTTGTCACTATATCTACTGTCAGTATATCTACAGTTGTTGTCACTATATCTACAATTATTGTCACTATATCTACAATTGTTGTAGATATAGTGACAATAACTTTAGATATAGTGACAATAAATATAGTGACAACACAGTGACAACAAAATTCTTCACTAGAACTCTATTTTCTTGTAGTGATACTTTTTCAGAGAAATTAATTTTTCTCTAATTATTAGTTAAGTGTAGAGTTAATTCTACATTCATTTTAGTTTGAGGTTTTATCCAACTCATTGAACCTCATTAAAGGTTTTCAATAGATATTTGTATTCAAGCAATGTCTATTATGCCTTTTCCTTCCCATATTTATCAAGCTGTCTTAGATAAGGGTCACGTTATATAAACAATAAACATATCAGTTATGCATGTATATACTTTACATATTATTTAGGTCAAATTTGTTCACATCATAACAGCATTTCCCCCTATTTAATTACAATTACGTATAAGTAAAGAAAAATGGGAGAGATTAGAAAAAAGCTAGGCCCACAACTCCTTTTGGCGGGTGGGCCTTCAAAAAAGAAAAGAGGAAAAGTAGTCGACCCAATATTTTGAACACACTGATCGGCCCACTCCAACAACATTACATCATTATATGTTGTGCTTCAAATAATATACCCGTTGTTGTTCAACAACTTTTTTTTTACTTCATTTTTGGATTCTTCGATTCAAGGACCCAACCACTATACCACTTTTCACTTTCATCATATAATTTCGCATGCCTTATTTATTTATTTATTTATTTATTTATTTTTTCACCGTTATCTCCTTTTTCATTTTGACTTAGATTTCGGACTAAATTTTATTTTTAGTACACTTTGTCGGTCATTTTCTGAAAATGATCGATCATATACGACGTCTTCAAGAATTGTTCATTAAATTGTCATTTTAATCAAAACTCGTACAAAAGCCAACATACTGTACTAAATATGACAACTAAAAATGATCACTTTTAGTACACTATCTTGGTTATGACACAAATTTTGATTAAATTGACAACTTAGTAGACAATTCTTGATGACCTCATAGATGATCGACATTTTTCGGAAAATAACCGATAAAGTGGACCATTTTTTAAATTTTCGCTTAAATTTCTGAGTAACAATTTATCAGGGAAGAAACAAAAAGAAAAAAAAAAAGCTAATGACAACACACAGATTAAACAGAAAATTTCATATTCATTGCTGCTAAATGATGTTAGTTGTTACCTGCTTCCTCGGCTTTTCTCTGAGCTAATTCTTGATCGTCGATAATTTCATCGGCGGCGGCGAATGGTAGTGTGTTACTGCTGTTGTTGTTGTTGTAAATCAAGCTTTTTAATCCTCTCAAGTTCTTGTTGGGGGAGCTGAATATCGATGATCTGCTTTCTTGCCCCATTCTATTCAGAAACAAACAATCAAAAACTTCGAGACCGAAGAGAGTTTACCTGGTCGAGAAAAGAAATTCCAATTGTCTTTGGTATTATTGGATCAGAACTGTTAAGAAGATACAGAAAGGAAGGGCAGCCTGAACGGGTTTCTCGTGAGTTATGAGCGAGAGCATTCGAAACTCGCCAAGTGACTCATTTAATGCCTGCAATATATATATAAATGAGGGAATGATATAACAAGAAGAAAATGTTTTATGCTTTCACTAACTCGCTCACTCACTCAGTCAAGTATTTTGAAGGCATACGAGGGCAATTTGGGAAAATAAAAGGGCCCCCAAAATAAAAACGTCCCGTTGAGTTTTCGTCTCTGCTTTTCGGGGACGGCAATTGCGGATTGGGCCCCACAGCATAATCAACCGGGACTCACCATTTGACTTAAATTGTACTACCTCCTATTTTTAGTATATGTCGTTTTGAAAATTTGCACATTAATGAAGAATTTTTTTTGTTGTTAATAATAACCTTATTTAATGAAAATAGAGATGAATATTCTGAGAAAAAATGAATAGTGAATATGAAAAAAACGTAATGTATTTGTTATCTAAATGAGGGTAATAATAGAAAAATATGTAGAAAAGATCCAAAACGACATTTATTTGTCAAATAATTGATAAAACTAGAATGACATTAAAAAAAATAGGAGGGAGTATGATTTACCACAGGTCCACAGCCCACTATGCTATTACTAACATTTCGTTAAATTGAAATATAATATTTAATAGTACTAAATATGGCATAAATGTATGCAATTTTGATATGCTTTCATTGATTACAATCAAGTTAAATAATTTATATATATTTTTTTAATGTGAAGTGATCTAATTATCGAATACTAATTAATTGTGGGGTGATAGCAAAATAGTAAGATAACTATTGATTGTTACAAATATATGAAATATCGGTTTTGTTATTGAGTCAACAGTTGGTTCTATAGTAGAGTCAATCTTCTAAATACAACATTAAATGTTGTTTTATAGAAATTTTATAATTGTTTTTTTAGATGAGACAAACGAATAGTGTATTAAATGAGTTTGTCTATTAACATCTAAATATTGTGTTATGATACTAACCATTAAATTCTTAAAAAAAAAATTAATAATAATTTTATTCTAAATATGGGATATAATTTCTTAAAATGGAATTACCAACCATAAAGATTTTCACTGTGTGTTGGGGGCCGGTGGCCAACGGTAAAAATTTAATTTGGAGGCGTCAATTTAATGCCACGTGGCGAGACCATGGGTAAAACTAGGATTATTATATAAAAGACCAAAGGATGTTTGACGTGGGGTCATTCGAACGTTGGAATGGGTGGCAAAATCTAACTTCCTATTATTAAGATTTTGGGGTTCCTTTTGCCTCTTTTTTATTAGACCATGGTATATGCTCTTCTCCTATGCTAATGTAATGGAAATGGTCCCTTACTCACGGTAGACACGTGTTAGTATGTCCACCGTTTATGTGGCATGCACACATTGATGATGTTAATATGTTAAGAAAATATATCACCAATGTATGCATGTCACATAAGCGGTGAACATATTAACACGTGTCCACCGTAGGTAGAAGAGCATTACTCGCTAATGTAAAGTTATAAACTTGAACGAGGGACATAATTGTGTTTAAGTTAGCAATTAGTTTAATTTTAATTGGCTAAATTGCAAATCATACAAAAACCTTTGCTACAATTTCAATTTAAGCACTATTAGAAAATAGTGTGACAATTGTGTTTGACTCGGTTTTTTACTAATCTTCTGATGATTAAATAATTAATTTAGAATGAATTGAATTGGAAAATTTTTACGAACCTAGTAGATACTCGTAATATATTTATTTTTTTTTTCAAAATTGATTTCGATGAGTGAGAAGTAAATGATTAAAATTAGTATTAGTTGACACGTAAAATGTTTGTTGTGGAATTTGAAGGGTCAAAAGTAGTGCTTTTAAATTAAACAAATCTGACTCGGCTCGAGCTCGACTCGTTAGGGCTTAAGCTCAGCTCGAGTTCGAGGCCTTAACAAGCCGAGCTCGATCATGTAAAGCTCGTTTGGTTAACAAGTCGAACCCGACTTGACCGATAAAGCTCGAAAAGAGAATTTTTACGTAATTTTTTATAGTTCGAGTCGTTAAAACTCGGGATCGACTCGTTCGAGCTCGAGCTCGATTTTTGGTCATTTATTAACAATCCAAACTCGGCTCGACTCGTTAAGGACTCGAGCTAGTAAGCTCAATCTCGATTCGTCTCGTTTACAGGTCTAGTCAAGAGTCATTTCCAACATTGGACTCTTAAATGAGATTAACTCTAGTTATTATAATAAAGAGAGTTGTAAAGGTCACAACAACAACAATGTCATGCACAAAGTGTTGATGAGGACTTCACCATACGCTTGTGCTTGCGTGCCGACTGCGCTGCTCAGCTCGAGCACACGAATGGGCACGGGCCATGGCCTTGGT
The DNA here is from genome assembly GCA_902706635.1 of Striga hermonthica. Taxonomy (NCBI): domain Eukaryota; kingdom Viridiplantae; phylum Streptophyta; class Magnoliopsida; order Lamiales; family Orobanchaceae; genus Striga; species Striga hermonthica. Next base: position 16,116,584 of record CACSLK010027833.1, read on the forward strand.
ACTTGAACTGTGGGTTGGACTTGTGCGACCTTGGACGATGTTGGGCTTAGGCATAGTCCTTAAATCTTTTTGCTGCAAATTTATATACAAAACTGAGGCCTAAGTTAAAATCCAAACCGAGTTGAATTTGAACTCGGGTTTTGATCAACCAGTGAGAGACATTTCCAGGTACATTGAATCTAGACGTGTTGACTCCACCTGACTGTTTCAGGTGGAGTAGTGGTGTGTTAGCACCTGTAAATGGCAGGTTTGACACCTGAATGTTTTTTTTGCTCATTTACAAGCCATTTACAACAATCATTAGTGGGTTGTTACTGACTGAAGACTAGAGGATCCATACTGACTAGAAGTCCTATAAGTAGGACATGGACTAGAGATGCAGAACATATTCATAGCACGTTGATCATCTGCATACTTATAGCCTCACTCATCATAACGTACAAGTTCTCGGTTCTCAACTTCGTTCAAGTTCGTCGGAGATAGAAGTCTGGTGTGCTATAGCTTTCGAGACGTCAGTCATTGTATTTTTTTGGGACTAGACGCCTGAACCTGTCAGCACACTGCGGGTCGTATTCGTCTTGCGCAAAGAGTAACACTCACCCCGGTTATTGTCTTTTCGTTTCATTTTGAAATTTATTTAGCTCAAGTTATAAGAGCTAAACCGCGCGACATTTCATTTGCTGGATTCTTGTGTAATCGATACTCAGTTTGTAACAATTGTAGGACAAGTAACAACCTATTGAACTGATGGCTTCCACCGGAGATGGTTCCAACAATTAGCAAGCTCAACATCAACAACAACCTATCAACAACGTTGTTCCTAATCATCAACTTGTACCTGCCGTTCATGTCCTTACTATTGAAACGCCCGGAAAATGAAATATGCTTGATTTCAAGAGGTGAAAACAAAACAAACATTAGAGTTGTTCAATCGGTCGAAACCGAACTGAACCGACCGAAATTTTAGTTGCCCAAGCTAAAATAAAAAAACCGAACTAAAAGTTTATGGTTTTATTTTGATTCCAAACCGAAAATCTATTGGTTTGATCAGTTCGGTTATCGATTATACAATAAAATGTATAAATGACAAAAATAATATCTACAATTCTTGAGTTATAATGGACAAAAATAATAATATCTAATTAGATATGTAATATTTTCACAAAAACAACGTAAAATGCATAAAAATATTTTACTTTCTTGAAATTCTCGTATGTCATTATAAGTGTATTTATGTCCCAGTTTTTGTTTCTCCCTTTATTTAGTTTCAAAAATATAATAATTAAGGCTTCAAATTTGTTATCATATGTTGTGATAATGTCCAAGACGAATGACTCTGGTTCGTCACCTGGTCCTCCTCGGGTTGCATGGTAGGTCGGTGGGTGCTCTTCAGTCCTTGCACTTGAGTTCGCCGGTACCTGCAAAGCGTCAGAATTGCTCCGGCGCAAAACCCTCCGACGCTGAAGTCAGTATAACCGAATAGAGCGAGAGAGTTCGGTGCAATAAAGTGGGATAGTGAATGTTAGAATATCACTTGTGAGTTGTCCCACATTGTTCATACATGGAAAATAGACTCACCTTATAAGTCTAATGGACTACTCCTCCTTCCACCAATTGGTTTTGAGATGGAACCTCACTTGAACTTCATATGGACTTTTCCCTCTCATGGTGCGCTTCATGTTAGTGGGACCGCACCCGTTTTCTCCCAATTTTTTACATGGTATCAGAGCCGGTTCTATTGGGATCGTGCGATGACGTACCCGTTTATGAGAGTCTGCTTCCCCACGTACCCGTTTATGGGAGTCTACTTCTAGTAGGCTTGGGGCACCCAGTTGGGCTTGGGCTTCTCGCATCCGTTTATGGGAGTCTGTTTCCCCACATACCCGTTTATGGGAGTCTACTTCTAGTAGGCTTGGGGCACCCAGTTGGGCTTGGGCTTCCGAAGGACTCACAAGTGAGGGGGCGTGTTAGAATATCACTTGTGAGTTGTCCCACATTGTTCATACATGGAAAATAGACCCACCTTATAAGTCTAATGGACTACTCCTCCTTCCACCAATTGGTTTTGGGATGGAACCCCACTTGGACTTCATATGGACTTTTCCCTCTCATGGTGCGCTTCATGTTAGTGGGACCGCACCCGTTTTCCCCCAATTTCTTACAGTGAAAGTGATAAGGAGAGATCTTCCCCCTGTACCTGTGACACGTAACACATATATATATATCTTAGTTGTACGGACTCTCTCTGAGCCAATAAGTCCCCGGCTATCTATCGACCAAATGTGATTCGGTCGATGTCAGGCTATATGGGTCGACACTCAATCCCTTTCGCCCTTTACTGCGTGACTGCCCCTGGACTCGGCCCGCTCGACCACTCGAGTCGGTCGAGCCTTCATCGGCCCGCTCCTGTGTTCGACCATTATTGTGGGTCGAATGTATTGACCATGGGTCGATCGTACTTCACCCGTGTTCGACCATTAGACCTTCAGGCCATTATAAGAACATTAGACCAGTAGACCGGTGGACCAGTAGACCACTAAACCAGTAGACCATTGGACCAATAGACCATTGGACCAGTAGGTAAAGTCTAATGACCGAGTAGGCAAGTAGGATTTCTTGTCCGCCATCTCACGATAGTTTGTCCGGTTAGGCCGGATCGGTATTATAATCCCTATCATGTTGTTTTAGAATTAGAAACAAATGTTAGTTTTGCTTTAAATTTAAACAAGTCCGAGCAGCTTTGATATATTGGAAGAAGCTACGGTGTGGGAAGAAGCTGTGGAAGTCTTAACTTATTCACAAAATATAATTATTGTTGTTGGACCAATTATCCTTAGACTTTGTGGGCTTGTGAGGAAAAATGGGTCTTGTAGTGTTGGCGAATTAATGACACCTCTTATCTTTTTATTTAAACATTTTACATTAATATTCTCGTATATTATTTCGACAAGAAGACTTATTTTGTTTCTAAATTTACCCCTTTTGTGGACGCGGTTGGGTTTGACAGTTTTTTTCTTTTTTTTTTTCGTTTTTTTTATATTATTATTTAATTTAGTGTTATCTTTTGTGGCAGTTCATCTTTTCTATTCATTATCTCTCTCTCTTTGCATTCAGCACATAAGAAATCGATGAGGGACGACAAGAAATCCACGACGACATCCAACAAGGCTGAACCCCTTTATTCTTGAAAGCCGATTCGTTTTTGTTTGATCAATTTGTAAATTAGAATTGACTCAGTTCTTCTATTTCGGTTGGTATGAATCCCGTGAATTGCTTCCTCGGACATTTCCAAGGTCTCAAGATTTTTAAATTTACCGAACTTAGAGGATGGGCCCCATGAGCCCTCAATTCGACGCCACGAATCGAAAGAAGGAAGCAGACAGAGTCCCGACAGAGACTAGGAGGACGTCGTTGCAATTATTTCGAAGTACTCGAGCTTTCGACAACGGTTGAGTGAAGACGCTGAGGGCTCAACCCAACAGGTGGCAAACCTTGCCGTGATTGGACGGTCTCCCTGCTTGTTATATGTGGAGTCCGTTGAACATGGACACGAAGGCTGAAGGCGGAAATTGGAGAGTCGCAAGGTACATGCTTGTTGCTTTTTTTTTTTATGCTTCTACTGTGCTTATAATTTCTTAGAAAAATATGTTTTTTTTTTTCATTTAATGGCTTATATAATTCTCAGATTTTGGAGTATTATATATGTAACACCCCGACTTTTTAATATATCAGAGTAAGCGATTTTTCGCAATTTTTTTTTTATAAACAAATAAAATACTTATTTTGCGAAAACTGATTTGGGATGCTACCGTGAAAAACTTGATTTTTCTGAAAACCGTTAAAATTTTTAAGCTGATAATAAAAACGGTTATAACATCTTATCCGACAAACGTCGGAACAAAAACTGAAAATAAGTACTGAAAGTTTTAGCGGAAATAACTGCGTGGCAAAACATATATACAACAATCACAATTATCCTGAATAGCCCGCCCACTCACTCCTCGTCCCCGACCCTGCGACCTGAAAAACATGAAATGCGTGGGGGCGTGAGCACTAAAACACTTGTACTCCGCAGAAACTCATACTAATGTAAACATTGTAAATAATAACAATATCATGAATTAAGCATATATAACTGAACTGAACTGAAACTGATATCTGATACCGGTCTGATCTCGCGACATAAGTCACGTAACTGATAACTGAAAT
>CACSLK010027833.1:16161113-16174782 GCA_902706635.1 Striga hermonthica
CGGGAGCTCGGGCTGAGATCGACGGCGAGTTGGGTTGGCGTGAAGGAGCTCTTGCCGGCGTGAAAGCTACTGCCGGAGGGACGGCGGGTCGCCGGAGCTCGAAGGTCGGGTCGCCGGATTTTGAAGGTGGTGGGGAGGAGATGATATTGGGTCTTGAATGGTGGAGGATGATGGTGTATTTATTCCCATCGGTGGAGGATAATGGTGTATTTATACCCTGGATGGGAGGTAGGGTTTTTGTTGCTTGTTGGGCTCAAATTTAAGGCTTCAATGCAATTGACTTGGGCTTTAGAATCCTAACATTGGGCTAATAAATTCAATTCTTGGACTTCATTGAGTCAAATATTGATTAAGGAATAAAATCCTCGACTAAGAAAATTGACCAGACTTGGACTAATTAAATTAGTCGATCGAATTTACTAAAATAATTGGGTCGGGATTTAATAATCGACAATAGGTTCGATTTTTAAAATGGACTAAAATAAAATCGGACATGGGCTCGATTTACTAAACTGAAATGGGTCAAAATAAAATCGAGCATAGGCTCGATTAACCTAAATGAGCCGAAATAAAATTGAACAGAGGCTCGATGTACTTAAATGAGCCGGCTAAAATAGTTGGACTAGCTCGAAAATGATTAGGCTCGAATAAATTAAATAATCGGGCTTCGGTCCGCTTAAATAAAATTTCGATCATTCCAAAACTCGGTTTTTAAAACAGAAATGATACTTGGGCTAACTAATTCGACTTTAATAATTAAAATCGAATAAATTCTCAATGTCATAGACTTTAATACCAATAACTCAATTTAATGCAAATAAATAGAATAAATGCATCAAATTAGGAATATAACTATTTATGGAAATAAAGTCGAACTCCATAAATAGTAAATAATATTTTGGGCGTTACATATTGTGTAGTTCAAATTTGAGTTCCAAATTTAAAATGCAAATAAGCAATTATTCATAACTTACGAGTCAATATTAACTTGGACGTAAATAGAATAGTCAATTATTAAAATTTTAATAAATTACGAAACAAATTATTATTTTTTAATTTGGATAGTTTATACAAAAATAAATTGATTTAAACAATTAACTATATATATTATACTTAATATTCACATACATTTTTAAATATATGATAAAATTTTACTAAAATAATTAGTATATGGAACCACATTGTATTCAAATCAAATTTCTGAATAAGAATTTTAAAATGAAAATAATATAATTTATTATCAGTTATGTGCATCGTGCGGGTTGTGTACTAATTTTAAATAGACATGTTTTATATATTTTCACAATTTAAATTTCATGTAACGTTTTAAATAAATTAATATAGATAAATTTGTATTACATATGATTCCATATTTTTAGTTTATAAAAATATTATTTAATGAACATTTTTAATTTACACATATTAATGAATATCTCTTACTCTGCATTACACGAGATTCATACTAGTTAACTAACAAAACTCGTTTTGAGTGATATATTTGTATACGAACACACGATTTTGCTATGAAGCCAACAGTTGGCTCCATTGTGGAGTCAACCTTCTATATATAACAAGTAAACATACTATATTTTTTGATTATTTAAATAACACTAATATAATTGTATTAATATGATATGTTTATTTGTTGTATAAAGAAGGAAACAATAATAAATATTATCTAAGATAAATTTAGATATCAAATACACAAGAAAACTAATAATGAAAGTTAATATTTTATCTGGTTTGTTTATGAAGAATCCCATAATAATAAAATTAAATAATATTAGAATTATTCAAATTATGTCAATTAAATTAAAGGGTAAGGAACAATTCCGTTGAGATTTGTAACCGTTAGATGCACATCTAAATTAGTTATCATGTGTGATAGGGGATATTATCTCTCAACGAGTGAACTGGTCTAACGAGTGGGTCGAACAAAGCCGAACATAGATGAGATAAAGTCGGTCGAAGGGATATGGGGAATACGACCACAGTTGGGTAATCTCAGGATCGAGAGGATGAAGATCTTGGCACATAGAGTAGCCCAGAGGGCAGAGAAAGTCTGGTCGAAAACCGACGAGATTGATTAGAGAGTTTCCCAGGTGGTCGATACAATGGCTGAGAACAGCCTGATGGTCGAGAACCTTGTGCTGGGGGGTAGGGCTTGGAAGATTGACTTGAATAAGGCCAAATGTGAGAGTCTAACATAATTGTCAGAGTGACATCAGGAGAATCAATAAGAAATATTTTATCCATGTGCAGAGGACATGTGTTGAAGAGATATTGGTGCAAAGGATAGTGGCGACAGCTACCTCTGACACACGCACACTGTGTGTGTACAGACGGGCAGTTGGGACAAACAACTCACCAAATCCGGGCAGCCATTAGGTCAGGTATCTCATCCTTATGAATAAGGGGTGAGTCTTTCTTGTTGAACACGATAAATGCACTTTTTACCATTGAGAACTGATTGAACAGACACTGACTTAAGCTTTGGAGGCTCTGCACCGGAAAACCCCTCCGGTGTAGAAGTATTTTGTAGGTGCGTGGCGTTCAACCTACGAGAAAGTAGGCGATGACTCGAATTCTAGCCGATCGGAGAATTTTACGTTACCATTATGCATCTAACTGTTATAAATCTCAACGAAATGATTCCGTAACGGAATCGTAGCATTTTCTTTAAAAAAAAATCATATTATATGATTATAAACAGGGCCGTCTCAACAATTTCGAGGGCCCTTGGGCAAGCAAGACACTAAGGGCCCGACAATCTAATTAAAAATTGAATATAACAATTGGAGTATATAGTACTATTTATAACTTGCAATGTATATTTAGCCAATAAAAAAAGCAGTACATTTAAGAAGGTAAAACAATAGTAAAATTTTGGATACTTCAAATAAAGTTATGCTTCAGTTCTTTTTAAAAATCTGCCTTCGAGCATTTCTTGATGCAAAATCTTCAAGAACAACATCAAGATTAATTTGATTCTGTTGATGTTATTAGGCTTAGAGGTTAAATTAATTATTACTTGAATTGACCAATACATCTACTATACATGTATATACAGTATACTCATGGGCCCTTGGACGTCGCACCAGCTGCCACCCCCTTAAGACGGGCCTGATTATAAATAAATAAATATATAGAAAAAGTAGGACAAAGGTTTGGGTTTTTTGCAAAGGACCCCACGGCCTCCTTAGATAAGCAATCGGCTTATGGCGCGTCACCCCACACAAAGACGACAGCGGAAATAAAACGTCGTCAATGTCACACTATTTCGAATTTCAGACGATCCGAGAAGACACAGTACAGCAGTAGCCAAAAAAGGGAGTGAAATTACTTTACACGCAGAGAGAGAGAATGAGTGAGATATGGGGAAGAAGACGAGAAGAAGGGATGTGGATAAATCACTACTGTTCTCGCCACAGTATACTGTTAGTAGGCGAAGGCGATTTCTCCTTTTCTCGTGCTCTGGCTATGGCTTTTGGTTCTGCCACCAACATCGTCGCCACTTCGTTCGACACTCATGGTACTCTACTAACTAGTACTTTTTTTTCCCCGATTTTTCCATAGATCATCTTGGTGTATATGGGTATTTTGTTGCTGAATTGTGATCTTGTTTTTTGCCAAGTGTAATTTCCCATGTTCCGATTCTTTTCGATAATGAGGAATTTGTGCAACTTAACCAGACAGATTGATGAAGAACTACAAGAATGCTTATGCAAATTTAGGAATTCTGGAGATAATGGGAGCAACATTGATACATGGAGTGGATGCAACCCAAATGAGGGCTCATCCTCATCTTCAGTTTCTGAGGTTCCACCGTATTGTTTATAACTTTCCTCATGCTGGGTTTCATGGGAAAGAAGATAATCCTGACCTCATAGAGTAAGCATCTGTTTTCTTGGATGGAAAGTTTCGACCGGGCCGATACTTAGTGTTTCGGGTTATGTTGAAATGATTTTTCCTTTTTTTTTTTCTTTGGATTTCTTATTCTGATTTAATCTTGAAAATATGAATTAATTGATGTCAATGTTGCTTAAAGTTGCAGAATGTTGTCCATAGTCTAGTAGTGGATATTCCACTGTCTGTTACATGATAAAGGCAATGTGGAAAAGCTGAGGGCTCAAGCTAGTAGCTGCATTAATAATCTTTTGGGCATTAGTGGGTTTGCTTTCTATCATATTATCAATAGTGATTATCTTATTGCAGCTAGGGAAAAAAAAAAAAAGTTTGCTTCCATTAATCTGATTCAGTACTTGATTCGTGATTCTGGGTGAATCGAATATTGGGTGAAGAGCATGACCAGTAGATTAGTGTTTGTATAGAATTAGATAACCATGGTCTTTGTTGTTCTATTACTTCTTCAAGCATTTCTTGAATAAAAATAAGTATCCAACTATTTGTATTTTCATTCCTTTTTTGAGCATCTATTGGAACTTTCCAACTTCCGTTTTACAGGTTGCACAGGAGACTCGTCCATGGATTCCTGACAAATGCAAGCACCATGCTGTGCCCCGAAGGTGAAATCCACATCACTCACAAAACCACGACCCCATTCAACAGCTGGAAAATCGAGGATCTTGCGCTTGATTGCTCTCTGCTTTGCATCGGCCGAGATGATTTCAAAATTGAAGACTACCCAGGTTACCAGAACAAAAGAGGGTCGGGCCTCAGGCCCGACGACCCGTTCCTTCTGGGAGAGTGCTGCACGTTTAGGTTCAAACAATTCCCGAGAATCAGAAGGGATTTTAGACCCGAGCACTATGTTCCCAGCTGTTCGGACGAGTGCCATTGGATATTTGGCCGCTATCTTGACCATGTGGAGGACACATTTGGGATGAATATGAGTAATGATGAAGTTTGCTTTGTTGTTCGTGAGGCGTTGAGGGTTGGGTACGAGACATACATGGGCCTATTTAGCTCGGGGCATGGAAGGCCCCTGAGGGGCTTTATCGACATCTTGGAGGAGCTTCACGCTATTAGTGCTTTGAGGTCCAAGAGATTGTTGCAGATGCTATCACGTCTTGACCGACAAGCTGACTTCAACGAGTGGGGTCCGTGAACTCAGTATCTTTTTATCTTTGGTTAGGTTATCTGGAACTTCTTTTGTGGATGCATTTTTTTTATTTGTTCCCGATAATTTCCCGTGATCCGTTTTGCTGAAAGTCTTTTTGCGTCTGTTACAAATATCGTATCTGACTTTGATAGACTGCTCAATGATCGGCGTTGGCAGAAATTGGCCAACGTGTTCCAGATTAGTTAACGGATAGTGAAGCCAAAGAGGGGGCAAATGTTCATGTATATACTGATTTTATATGTATTTCTTTTGTTGATTTTTCAGGAAGCTTAGAACATAGCTTCAGGAGAGTGAATAAGTTCATTGGAACTGTTGCTAGTAAGTAATAAACCTCATAAAGAAGACTGACGATCATTTTACATGAAGTAATGAATGCATGAACAAAAATGGTAATAGTGGTGTGTAGCTGATTATATATGATATAACATCCAAAATAGTTAGGTGGACCTGTCTGAGTGGTTAGCTCGGGTACGACCGGTCTAAAAGAGTTTTAGCCCGATTACTATAATTTATAGATATATGGTTTTCGTTTAATACTTATAAAGATTTAGGAAACATTTCTAAGAGATATTCAAGTAAGTTCAGCGATTATGTAGGATTCAACTCTTTGGTATCTGTATATCGAAAGAGGTTAATGTTTACTTCAAAAGGAAATTGAATTTTTTATTTAAATAATTTGATTTACTTTATAAAAAAAAAAATTATAATAAAACTTAAATTTGGTTTCTAAGCTTTTGTGTGAGATTTAGTTTTAAAATTGTGTGCCTAAAAATTCTCCTCTTCTTTTGACTTCGTATTATGCACTTTAATTTTCAAAATTGTAGGTCAAATGTTGTCCACATTGGTTAAAATTGTAGGTCAAATGTTGTCCACATTGGAACAATTTATGTGTCCCAATTTCTAGGAAACATTTACATAAACAAATCTATTTAAAAATGTAAATATGTTTTAAAATGGTCTACAACAAGTTTTAGTATTACGTTTTCCACATTAAATCTCAAGATTTGATATTAGTCATTTACATCAATATCCCAAATATTTACAGTATTTTAATGTTTTAATAAGAACTCATCATCATATTTAAAGGTTATGTTCCTCAAACGATTAGTGATAAATGCTATTTTTTTTTTATTTATTTATTTTTTTTTTACAATGAAAATTGCAATATAAGCTGATATAAAAATTTTATTTTACAACTTTGCGGTAACCACTATTTAAATACATGACGTACTATACAAAAAGTAAATATGTAAAGAGTGGTACAACTAAACTATAAACCAATAAATAATTGTTGCACTTTTTACAGTATCATAATAAAAAATAATTATTGCCCTTATCATACAACAACTAGTACAGAGCTCGTGCGATGCACGGGGTGTACAATTTTAAGATCATTTATCGAGTTTTATAATTATATAAATGAATTAAAAAAAATATGTACGGGATATATATAGTACGTGACCTGTAATCTATATTTTATTAAAAGAGCCAATGAATCTGTAAAATTTTGTTTTGCCTAAATTACCCTTATTTTGTCAAATTAATTTTATAACTAAATATTAGTAATTTAATATTAATAATACACCACCCCTAATCCTAATTTCTAAACACAACACAACGAGATCTCTGCCAAAAAAAAAAAAAAAACGGAATCGCACACAGGTGAAGAAATTCGCAGATCCTTCTGCCGTTGTTCACGATTCCGGTGTCAATATTTTTCCCCCGGGTCGATTTTTTACCGTCCAAAGGCGCACTACGGCGGCCCTCTTCACGACTGGAAAACAGTCGGCCAAAATTAGGGATTCCGGTGTCAATATTTTTTCCCGGGTCGATTTTTTACCGTCCAAAGATCACATACGTAGCGTCCTCCGTCGATCAACCACGAAATCGGTCGACTCCCATATGATTATCAACCAGCTGATAAATATTGCGTCTTTTTTGGTGTGGGTGGTGAAGAAGACAACGATCGAGTGAATAAAAGCGGCCAAGGATCAGAGAAGGTCAGTCCCAAAAAAATTCCGGTATGCTCACGATTCTATGGTGCTAGGGTACTTAATTGTGTTAGATTTCATATTTGATAAATTTACACAATGATAAATTTTCACCAACTGAATTTGATGAAAGAGGGAAGAAAACGGAAGATGTAGTTACTGCTCTATGTTGTATGCTTTATCTGCATTCTGCCATTAAAATTATTAGCAGAATTTCTTCATATTAAAAATCCTGAAGAAGGTCACTATTCTGTAAGTTGTAAGTTGTTTTAGTTTTGATGTTACATATTCTTTTGACCTCATTGCTTTCTCATTAATATGTTCTTTCGCTATCAAATTGATCCTCAGGCAATGCACGATCGTGTGAGTTTTTTTGACACCTATCACAAGAAAAATACTCGAGCTCCAATTTTTTTCGTGTTTCTCTATAGAAATTAGGACTTTATTTGGTGAGCGATTGAGAATTGAGTGATAGAGCTACTGACAAAGCATAGATGTATTGCTTGGTTGGTGATCATGGGATGTTATTACGGGGAGTTGTTCCAGGAAAAATTTATCCAAATAAAGCCTAGGTTTTTTCTTGCTGAAGGTAATGTCATTAATAAATTTTTATAAAGCTTAAGAAGTGTATCCCCCCTAACTGCAACTTAATATAAATAAACCCAAATTATCAGAACTTTTTTCAACCAGGTACAAGGAGACGTGAAATTGTCTTTGCTGCATAAAAGTTCATATTGACAATTGTCTTTGCTGCATAAAAGTTCATATTGACATGTTTATAATACTAAATGGGTGGTTTTATATGCTTGTGCAGCTTTTTGTACACTAAGGTTCTTCATATTCCTACTAGGAAAGCTCCCTGTGGTGAAGGTAAGAGTAATGTTGCAAATTCTTAAGAGTAATGTTTTGTTCAGCTTTTTTATTATTATTATTATTATTATTATTTTGGCTGGGAAATTATCTTATTAGAAGAGTTCCTATATAAGCTGGAAATTTGCTGGGATTTGTGAACCAAAATGATATTGGATTTCGACCTTGATGGCTTCATTGTTACATATCTTGTTTCCAAATATTATTTCTTCTTGCTGTTCTTCATTTGTTTATAATAAGAACATACACGCTTGGTTATGAGCATTTCTATTTGATGTTATTGTTCTATCCATTATTTTATACATCTTGGTTATCGGATTATCGAATTCTTAAATCTCAAAGTGTTTGGTTTTGAACAATAATATATTTCATTCATTGTGATTGATATGTAACATCTCTATTTTAGTTCTTTAGAATCGATAAAATCTCAGTTGTCCATTTTTCGAATTCGTTTTCTTCTTCTCACTTCATGTTTATTTTAATTTACTTTTCTTAATTCGTTTTTTATGCTAGATTTTTTTAGTAGCGTTTGCTATGGGTTTGTAGTTTTTCATTTTCAATTCTTTTTAATAAGTATTTAGAAAGGGCAAACTCAAACTGATTATTGGGAAGATAAAAAAAAAAAAGGTGATCATGGATTTTTAATTTTTAAGACAGTTTAATGTAAAGTAAAACTGAATTGTTCTTCATAAAAAATGTGTATCTTTCTCAGGATCCTCTTAGATTTTGAAGACTGCTACTAATTACAAGAAGTAGATATCTGACATCAGAAACAGTTCTCAAGATACATTTCAAATGTAACATACATGATATAAGGTGAATCATATGTTTATTTTCTAAGGTGTTCTATTTAAAGCATTACTGCAAGAATGTATCATATTTTCACATAATATCAGAACCAAACTGAAATGCAATTTCCCCTGTCCCTTAATTCATAAATGAAGAAACAAAAACATTTTTACTATAGATAAATGTATTTCATACTTCATCAGTGACAACAATCAGATCCCTTTCAGTAGATTGAGCAAATGATGCTGATACTACTGTAGTCTCATGCACAAGATTAAATTCCAAAAGTTAGTGAACACTAAATGTTAGAGAACAATTACACGAAGTGAAAAATACAAATAACAATTCTCGAGATAATATAGATGAAATCAATTTGTTTACGTGCATTAACCGAAACCCACAGCCTATCAATAATTTTTTTTTTTTTTTTTTTTAGTTTTGATAATTTTCTATATTCTGTGCAAATTCTATCTCATAATTAGTGAACACTGAATGTTAGACAACAATTACACGAAATGAAAAATACAAATAAAAATTTCGAATCTACTCAATTTATTTGATTAAAATAAGATTAGAATAATTTTATAAAATTTTATAATACTAAAAGTCATTCCATTTGTTGTCCATTTTTGTGACAAATACTGTTATACCCCGATGTTCGGCAAATTATCGTCGCCCTGATTAGAATAAAGAAACCTTATATAATCTGTGTTTGTGGTGAAAAGAATGTAACTTTGGTCGATATTTATATATAGAGGATAAGAATAAAGTAGTCTTAATCAAAGCAAACCAGTCCACAATCCAGTGCCTTTGAATAGGTTAAATCATACTAAAGCAGTGTCATGTTTTTTCGTATTTAATACACAAAATCATACTAAATCTTTTGCTCTTATTTTATTCACCTTTATTTGATTAGGACAATTGCAAATGCAAACCAGTGCATCATCTCTTCTTCAGATCAACACGGCGTGTGAGGAATACAACCATATGCGTATATGGTATTCTCTAAATTCTTTATACGATATAAAAAATATCACATTTTACTTCAAAAAAAAAACACCTACTTTTTGTATTTTTTTAGGTTACAAACACATGGTACGCCTGTGAATGTAATTGAAATGTCAATGGCACGAAGAATGAAGGACTTGGATAGTATCACCTTGCAACAGATTTACTACAATCGTGCAGACATAATTGAGGTAAATTTAACAAATATCATAGTTATAACCAACATATTCTTTGGTTGAGATCTTTATATCCATAAAAAAATGTTTCTAATTACAGGGAAAGTACTACTGCTTAAGAGGATTTGTCGCCAAAGTAATGAACAAAACATCTCTATGGTATGAATCGTGCAAAAAATTGCACATCCTCTGTTAACAAGAATGACGGCAACAAGATGTGTAAAAAGTGCAACGATGTCGTGGAAACAACTCCAAGGTAATAAGAAAAAACAAAAGATTTAGACCTTATATTTTATAAACAAAACAATTAATTAAAAAAACTGTACTATTTGCAGATATAGGTTGGTACTAAATGTCGTAGAAGCGAACCTCAGTGGCACTATAACACTTTTCGAAGATGTCGGGATGGTTTACGTGGGGTGCTCTATTGAAGACTACATTAGATCTATTGAGCATGTAAATAAATTTTTAAATTTATAACTCAAATCCATCTTCAAATACATAAAATTATAACTCAAATTCATCTTCAAATACTCAATTATAACTCAAATTTCGTTCCGTATTCATTAGGGAGAAGAATCGTCTGATTACTATCGAGGCTTGAGCTTGCAATCAACCACTGAATTCTAATTTCTCATCCAAATAAATCATAAGTCTTACAACTCAAGAGGAGAGATGAACGTGGTTGTCGAAGCAATCGCAAGATTACAACCTATCAATGATGTTGATATGAAAGAGAGTTCGTCAAAATCTCCCAAAGCTCCAAGTCGTCTGCCAAAAAATCAAGAGGCGTCACAAAAAAAGCAAGTTCAAAGAAGAAAACGCGTCGCTGACAAGATGAAGGAAGACGCTAATGATAGTGTCATTGAAATCAACGATGATGAAACAATCAGCAGTCTTAAAAAGAAATGTGTGCGGAAAAATTCAAAAGGAAAAGAAAATAAGGCATCCTCTCCGATCATCACCATAAAGAAAGAGAAGAGTTGAAGATCATAGTTACTTATCTTTATTATTTAAATTTAAGAATATTTTTTAGTTACTTTGTTTGAATTTAAGAACAATCTTTTGTTAGTTACTTTGTTTAAATTTAGGAACAATATTTTGTTACGTACTTTTTTGCAGTAGTTTATTTACTTTACATTTTTAAAAATTACATCTACATTTAACAAAACTTAATAACTTGAAACAAACAACTCCACATTAAAACTTAATTAGCAAAAACATTTTTTCACCACGTGCAACGCACGTGATCTTTACTAGTAGGCCAAAATGTGAGCACGGGTGATGCACGAGGTGCACAATTTTAAGGTCATTTATTAGTACAGAGCCCGTGCGATGCACGGGGTGCACAATTTTCTAGTATGTAATAAAAATACATATCGATGCACGGGACAGAAGCACTAAATGAGTCATTTCCACAGAGCTTGCCCGTTAAGTAGCTCATGAACACGGGTGCACAATTTGTAGTACGTACCATAAAATCAGAACAGATTTCCGAACAATTAGATAATAAATTAGATAATAAATAAAGCCTTTTTTATTTTAGTAAAGATTTTACGTACTTTGTTTTTTTACTTATCGGATGTTATGGGATTTTTTTTGTTAAACCATATAATACAAATACAATTAGAGGATTGAACAAAATCAGAACATATTTTCATACAATTAGATAATAAAAAAGAATTGGATAAGGAAAAGAAGGAATTAGATAAGTAAAAGAAGGAATTAGATAAAGAATTTTGAATCTGTCTTTTTTTTAAGTATAGATAGATTTTACGTACAAATTTTGACTTCACTGATTTTATGGGATTTGTTTTGACAAAATCGATGTTAATATGGAATAAGACAAATAAATAAATTTTTTTATTTTAGTAAATATTTTACGTCTTTTTTTTACTTGTAAGATGTTATGAAATTTTTTTTTCTTAAACTGATTTTATGGGATATAAGATAAATAAATAAAATAATTAAATAAAATTCTGGAGAGAAATAACAATGTATTAATTACGTTGACTTTTCAATCTACTAAATTTGGTAGATAGGATACCTTATAAATAAGTATAGATATACAAATAAATAACATGCCAAAATTTTAAAAAATAATTAATGTATTTTAATTTATTATCTAGCCATCAGTAATATCATTTAATGACGTGATCATTATCTCTTAAATGATAAATAAAATATTAATTTAAAAAAATATTTATTTTTTATATACTCAAATAAAAATAAAAAACACTATCGTCAAATATGAATTATAATATATATAAGTAAAATTATTGCAGAAGTTAATAAAATTATTTAAGAAAAGAATCTTTTTGATCATATTTGAATATGAAATGTGTATATGTAAGCAATTAATGCATATAGTAAAAAAATTCCAAATAAAGTATGCATTAAATGTGAGTTGACTTTTCTTGTTACTATTTTTGGTAAATAAGATGGATTTTAATATAAGTATAGATAAAATATTTTTCATATGTTATTGATACATATTTATTGTTTACCTGTAGCATGGATGTTACTTAAAATTAATACACAACATTTGACAAAGTTTAATACATACTATTCAAAAATAATAAATATATTTTAGATACTTTCAAATATGTTAACTAAGCTGTATTAAGTATTTTCCTATAGACATATTTCATGTGAATTTACACATTAAGTTAAGAATTTATTTTACAAGAATAAGTGAAAATTTTTATTTTAAATCATTTTTAATATGAACATTTTTGAAAAAAAAAAAAATAGTAAACTTTAAAAAATATATTATCATTATTTCCTCATAATAAGTTTAGTTTTTACAATAAATTATAAAAGATAAATATAAATAATGTACATTTTTTTATAAGTTTGAATTTTGTCGCAACTTAACTGAGGAAGTGAAAAAAAATATTTTGAAATTATTTTTAGTAGGAACATTTTTCAAAAAGGTTTTAGTAAATTCTAAAAAGTACATTACCATATTTCCTAATAATACATTTAGTTTTTTTAGTAAATTATAAAAGTTAAATATAATTAATATATAATTCTTTCACAAGAATTGATTTTTTGTTGCAAATAACAATTTTAATTGATATTTTTAACATATATTGGTTATTTTATCGGTAATATAAGATTTCATTATTGTGTTGCAAATTTACAGTTTTAGTTGATCTTATTACATATAATAATTATTTAATTGGGTAACTTTAACAGAAAATATACAAAATAATTTTACTAATTAGTTCATGATAAAAGAGATTAAAAAAATATATATTTTAAAACTATAAATAAATTGGAGCAAATGTCTATTTCATTTAATTCATTGCAGATTTTGTTTTATTACGTTAAAAATTTACATATTTTTTATGAAGATGTTATTTGTATAAATATATGTATTTTTTAATCTATGAATTATCAAAATTAAACTAATAAATAAAATTTATTAAATATTCTTTCTAAAAAATTTGACAATGATAAAAAAAAATTAGACTAGATTTTTTTTTTTTTAATTTATACTATTTCTTAGTGTTTGGAAAGATATACTCCATCCGTTTCAAATTATAAGTCGTTTTGACTTTTTTATTAATCCATTTTGCTATGTATCTAGACATATTATTATCTAGATACATAGCAAAGTGGATGTACCAAAAAAATCAAAGCGACTTATAATTTGAAACGGAGGGAGTATAAAATTACCACATTATGCTAATTTTTAAGAGAGTAGACGGATTAGTACTATGGTAAACATACTTTTTTTTTTTTTT
>CACSLK010027833.1:16179450-16205810 GCA_902706635.1 Striga hermonthica
CTTCTAGTTAATTAGCGACTTTAGAACCGAAAGGGGAGAAGTCGTAGACCTAGGCTCGCATGAGGTAGATGATGTCGTAATTGACTACTCTACTTGTTTTAGATTGAAATATGCACTTGTCGATGACCCGTCCCTTGTTACGAAAAGTTATTGGGATTGGGATAATTGACATGGTTGTATGCTCAAACTTGTTCGTCTATGTTCAATCCCTTGTTACGAAGAGTTATTGGGAGCGAATCGCTAGATGACTAAGCGAGAGTGTCAATCTAGAACCGAACAATGAATTGCCCGACTTTGCTAGAACTTGAATTAATTATCCCCGATTCCCTAGTTTCTCCATCTTCGTTTCATTCACATTCTTAGGTAGATTTACATTTTGCATTGTTATTCATTTCTTAGCTGATAATTATTCAATCCCCTTATCTGATTAGTATGTTTAGGATTTTTTTTGCTTTTATGTGTTATCGATATCAGAACTAAATTCCGAACCGCCTTCCTCGTGAGATCGACCCGGGGAACGAATCTTTAGATTCGGTACTCGGTAAAAAGAAAAATTTGTGCTCCAACAATTTTCGACGAGGCTTTTGAATTTCTTGAAAAAAGAAAAGACTTCGGATCTTTCTTTCATAAAGTACAGCCAAGTCATTCTTGTGTAATCATCAATAAAGAAGATGAAGTACCTGTTCTTCTCGAAGGTTGGCGTTCTCATTGGACCGCACACGTCTGTATGCACCAGCTCCAGTATTTGATTGGCTCTTCCTGCTTGGTTTAAAGGAAATGGTTTCCTATGTTGTTTTCCCTCCATGCATTTTTCTTTGAGATTGTCGTTGATTTGGATGGCCGGTAGATTTTTCATCATATTTTTCTGATGGAGTAACTTTAGCCCATTGAAGTTGAAGTGCCCGAACCTGCTATGCCATAGCCATGATTGATCTTCTTCGGCTTTTAGTGCTGCTTCTATGAATTTCCAACGGAGCGGAAAGTTTCTCCGTTGTTGCATTTTTACTACAGCTATGGGATTGTATTTGTTATCATAAATGGTGCAAGAGTAGTCTTTAAAGAGTAGAGTATATCCTCTTTCCACCATTTGTCCCACGCTGAGTAAATTAGTATCAAGTTTTGGTACTAACAGCACATCTTCAACGAGACGAGTACCTTTTTGAGTCTCGACTTCTATTGAACCTTTGCCTTCAACTTCTACTAAATCTCCATTTCCCAACCGAACTTGTGATTTTACAGATCTATCAATATTTTTAAATTTCTTCTCATCTCCAGTCATATGGTTACTACAGCCGCTATCTAGGAACCAAATATTATTTTTTCTCTTCTGAAGTTGCTTGATTTGCATAGAATAACAAATTTTCTTATTTTTTTCATTTTCTTCAGAGAAATTTGCTTGATATCCTTTAGCGCGGAAATTTTTCTCCACATGACCGAATTTACCACAATTTTTACATTGTGATTTATTCCGGTACCAACAATCTTTCTCAAGATGGTTGGTTTTCTTACAAACTCCACAAGGTGGATATTTTCCTTTTTGTTGACTATTATTATTTCCACCTTGATTTTTATTTTTATTATTTTCTCCAAATCTTCTCCCCCCAATTTTAGAATTCAGAGACCGTAAATTTAATTTTGACTGAAATGCATTTTCGACTGTGTCATTCTCACGCATACTCAGTCTTTTTTCATAGGCTTCTAGTGAACCTATTAATTCTGTTACTGACAAATGATCCAAATCTTTAGTTTCTTCTGTCGTCGTGACAATAGGATCATATTTGGCTGGTAGAGTAATTAAAATTTTTTCTACCACCCTTTTGTCAGTAATAATTTCTCCATATGCTTTTAATTGATTTACAGCTTCTCTTAATCGAGTGTAGTAATCTTTTACGGTCTCAGATTCATTCATCTTCATATTTTCCAAATCTCTTCTTAAAGTTTGTAATTTCAGATGACGTACCTTGTCACTACCCCGATATTCTTCCTTGAGAGTATCCCACGCCTCCTTTGATGTTTGTGCTCCGCTAATTCTCGGAAACAGGGACTCCGACATGGCCATTTGTAGTGTGAAAAGAGCCAAACTGTCTTTCTCCTTCTCCCGGTCGAATTTTTCTTCGTCCGCCGTAAACAAAGTGGAAATGTCATCGGGTATAGTATACCCGTTCTCGACAATATTCTATAGGCCTTGAGACATAAAATATATTCTCATTTTAATGGCCCAATAGTTATAATTTTCGCCGGAGAAAACATGAACTGGTATTTGGTGGGTGTTTTGAGAAGAGGCCATTGTAGAAATTTAGTAGGCAATATGAAAGTAGAAGGATATGTGAAAAAATGGGGTATTTGGACAAGATATGTAAAAATTTAGAGGATATTGAAAATAATATCGCCCAGTTATTGATCCAACGGGCTCTGATACCACTGTTGGTATCTGAAAAAATATTAAATTGAGATTGTAAATAACTTGAAAAGTTTGGAAATAATTATTTCATAAATAGATCAATTGAGTACAATTCTTCAGAATTGAGAACAAACAACTGCACTTGATTTTTTTTTTTATTTTTTTTATTTATTTATTTATTTTTTTTTTTACTTCTTACACTCTTTTTCTTCTCTTCACTACTACACACATACACGGATTACACATATATATATCCATCATAAATCAGGTAGTTTAGCTACCTTTCCTAACAATTCATCATAATTCAAGTAGTTTAACTACCTTTCCTAATTTCAACCAATTTCTACTAACTTCTAACTAATGACAATTATTCAATTAATTCCAACATTATTCTAAAATGTGCATTAATAATTTAACAAGAGTTAACTGAGCAGAATGAATTAGGTACATTCATTTGTATAAGTAAATGAAAAACTCTTCACATTCTGCCACTCAAGACACAAGAGTCTCATAGTACTGATCACACACACACACACACACACACACACACACACATATGTATATATGTATATATATATATATATATATATATATATATATATATAGACACACACTGATCAGTCAGATATAGATTGATTGAATAATGTACAGATAAACATGGATTAATTTGGTTATTTAGACCTAAGAAAATAAAAAACTGAGATCATTGACTGCATAGCCCCAAATGGAAGAAACTAAATGGATTAAGCACTATTGCAGTCGTCACAAGATATTGCTCGTCGGCGAAGGAGATTTCTCTTTTGCCGCTTCATTAGCCTCTGCATTCGGCGATGCTTCTAATATGACTGCAACGTCTCTCGACTCCGAGGGTATGCACTTAAATGCAGCAATTAGCTGTCATTCAAACTTAATATATTTATATGAAATTCATAATTGGATTTATTTATTTCCCTTTTTTATATACAATATTTAATTGCCACCAAATTCTTCAGAGGTGTTGGAGATAAAACATCCTACCCATGGTCCTAAGTAAGCCCAGGTTTATCATTGTAAATTTTATTTATTAGTTTAATCATTGTCAAAAATAAGTATTACGTAAAAGCCAAGTTACATGATGAGCTCGTGATTTATTTTAGTATTCTCTTTTTATATTTTTTGTCTTATTCTTGATGTTTAGATGACTGCCATGTGTTGGGTATAGATGATACCAATCCTTGTATATATTGCCTTACTTGAGATAGGGTTACTAATGATTATTCAATGAAATGAATTAATTGCGGCTGCTATGTCTCTCTTCGTTTTCTTCATGTTTCTTAGATCTACTGCTCGTTTAGCTTACATGGTATCAGAGCAGGTTTGATAACTGTCTCTGATGCCCTTCTCTTCTCCATTTTATTCTTTATTTCTTCCTTCTTTTTAGATCTGAAAAATGGCAGACGAACAGAGCATTGTTCGATCAAACATGAACGCCATAGTCCAACCTCAAAGCCAACTCATCACTGTGAAGCTGACTGAGAGCAATTACCTGGTATGGAAGCAACAAATTTGGGCTTCCATCCGTGGTTATGGTCAAGGATACCTTGATGGAACAAACAAAGCACCTGAAGAGTACACTGCAGGTAACACAGATCAAATCCCTGTGATGAACCCAAGTTATTTAACTTGGTGCAGACAAGATCAGCTGTTAGCATCCTGGATCTTGTCCTCCTTATCTGAAGGAGTTCTTATTAGCACTGTTGGGCTCAACACTTCCAAAGAAATCTGGGATTCTCTGCACAACAGCTTTGCAAGTCAGAATCTTGCCAAAATCATGCAGCATAGACTGCAGTTGCAGACATTAAAGAAAGGGAATATGCCAATGAGAGAGTACTTAAGCAAGGTTAAAAGTTGTTGTGATCTTTTAGGCTCTGCAGGGGAGACTATAAAGGAGAGGGATCATATCATGTATAATTTAGCTGGACTTGAACCAGAATATAATCCAGTGATGGTCTCAACACAAGCCAGAATTGAACCTTGCAGCTTAAGTGAAATCCAAGCCATGCTCTTGAGCTTTGAGGCTAGACTTGAGTCCTTTAATACTAATCTTGAGGAAGGTTTTTTTATGGCCAATACAGTGACTCAGTTTCCTTCAAGAAGAGGTGGTTTTTCAGCAAATAGAGGAAGAGGTCAAATGCAGAACCAAAATCAGTTTGGTAACTCAAGAGAAAAGGGCAGAAATCAAAGGGGAAGAGGAGGAAGATTTGGAAATTTTAAACCTCGGTGCCAAATCTGCCTCTATAATAACCATACTGCAGACAAGTGTTATTATAGATGTGACCTCAACTTTGATCCTAATTCCAGCAACAGCAACAACTTCAGTAATGGAGGAAATTCAAGCAGTAGCCAAGGCAGTGGCTATAGAGGGAACTTTGCAAATGCTAATGCTAAGGTTGCCAACCTCTCAAGCATTGATAATGTGCATGATCAATGCTGGTTTCCAGACTCAGGAGCCACAAACCACATCACTCATGACCTTGCAAATCTAAGTGTGGCTTCAGAATACCAAGGGAGTGAGAAGGTTCAAGTTGAAAATGGACAAGGTTTGGCTATCAATCATTATGGTAAATCAATGTTATGTTCACCTGCTTCTAAACATAAATTTCTTCTCAACAACTTACTTCATGTTCCTGACATAACTAGAAACTTAATTAGTGTCAGTCAATTTGCTAGTGATAATGATGTGTTTTTTGAATTTCACCCATCCATTTGTCTTGTGAAGGATATGAATACCAGGATCACCCTTCTCAAAGGAACCCTTAAAGATGGACTCTATGCTTTCAAGATGACCAACCCAGAACTTCCTTCAACCTTCACTTCAGACTCTACCATCAAGAGCTTTTCCAGTTTACCTTCAAGTTTATGTTATGCTTCTGTTTTGAAAAACAAGACCAGCCTAAATGTTTGGCATGCTAGATTAGGTCACCCAACTTTTGACATTGTCAAGAAAGCTTTGAACAATTGTAATGTTGACTTTGATCCAAATATTCAGAATGGTTTATGTTCAGCTTGTCAACAATCTAAATCTCACAAGTTACCATTTACTGCATTTAATTCTCATTCTTATGAACCCTTTGATCTTGTTCATAGTGACTTATGGGGACCCTCACCCATTAAGTCTTTTAATGGTTTTTCTTATTATATAAGTTTCATTGATGATTCTACTAGATATGCATGGATATACTTACTCAAATTCAAATCAGTTGCCTTAGAAGCTTTTGTTCACTTCCATCAAATGATCAAAACTCAATTCAGTAAGAACATAAAAACACTTCAAACTGATGGTGGAGGTGAATATAAAGCTATGACTCAATATCTTGCTGAGAATGGTATCATACACCGTTTTTCTTGCCCCTACACCCCAGAACAAAATGGGTTGGCAGAAAGGAAGCATAGATCCATCACTGAAACTGGTTTAGCCTTGCTGTCTCATAGTGGTGTACCTCAAATTCATTGGGACTCAGCTTTCACCACTGCTGTGTATCTCATTAACAGAATCCCTTCAAAACCTATCAAATTTCAAATTCCTTTTCAAGCCATTTACAAGCAGCAACCAGAATACACACATTTAAGGACCTTTGGGTGCCTTTGTTATCCCTACTTAAGGCCATATAATAAGCACAAAATGCAATTCAAAAGTCAACCATCCACCTTTTTGGGATATAGTCCTCACCATAAGGGTTTCAAAGTTTTACTTCCTGACAGAAAAGTCATATACACTAGACACCTTACTTTTGATGAATCTGTTTTTCCCTTCCTCTCAAAACAAACATCTACATTCCCCACCACCCCACCACATATGCTTGTACCTTCTCCATTCCTTGCTGTGCATGATACTATATCATTTCATCCCACTCAACCACAAACTCCAAGTTCTGCACCTCACTCTTCCAACTCCCACAGGGATGACAACACCATCTTATCTTCTTCTCAGTCCCCCCCCACAGAGTCCTCAACCAAACTCTCCCACTTTATCCTTATCTTCATCTTCTTCTTATGCAGATAGTTCACCCAATAATTCTCCCCCATCAAACAACATCCCCTCACCCATTTCTTTAGATAGAGGTGGACATATTTACATTGATTTACCTATAGTGCCTGATAACCAATCTAATCATGCCACACAAGACTCTTCTCTTTCTCCCTCTCAGGTTACAAGTGGTCACCATATGAAGACAAGATCTAAATCAGGTATCTATAAGCCCAAAATCTATTCTTCTTCAGTCATCTTGGCAGAACCAAAGAACATTGCAGAGGCTTTGGCTACCACTGAATGGAGAACAACCATGCAGCTGGAGTTTGAGGCTCTAATCAAAAACAACACCTGGGAATTGTCTGCCCTTCCACCAGACAAAGATCTTATTGGCTGTAGATGGATCTTTAAAGCCAAAAGGAATGCAAATGGTAGCCTAGCAAAATACAAAGCTAGGCTAGTAGCAGAAGATTACACTCAATCTCTTGGATTTGACTATACAGAAACTTACAGCCCTGTGGTCAAGCCAACTACCATTAGATTGATCCTCAACATGGCACTCTCACAAGGCTGGGACATTAGACAACTAGATGTGGCAAATGCATTTTTGAATGGAGATTTAGACACTGCCTTGTATATGGAACAACCCCCTGGGTTTTGTACCTCAGGTTCTGAACATCTAGTTTGCAAATTGAAGAAATCAATTTATGGTTTGAAACAAGCATCTAGAGCTTGGACAAGCAAGTTCTCTTCTGTTTTGGGCCTTCTTCATTTCCAGTCCTCAAAAGCTGATAACTCCTTATATTACAGGCATACCAAAAATTCTACAATCCTCATTATAGCCTATGTTGATGATATAATGATCACTGGTAACAACACTCTTGAAATTCAAAAGGTCATTGCCACAATGCATACTCACTTCTCTCTCAAGGACTTAGGCCCAGTCAATTACTTCCTGGGAGTTGAGATTAACACAGTTGCAGATGGTTTCTTCCTCTCTCAAAGAAAATATTTAGAGGATCTTCTTACTCGAGCTGGTATGCCAAATGCAAAGGGGTTATCTACACCAATGATTACCAGTCCACCCTTGTCCAAGCATGATGGTGTTCCCTTTTCTGATCCAAAGTTGTACAGGAGTCTTGTAGGTGCTCTTCAATATGCCACCTTAACAAGACCTGAGATTAGCTTCAGTGTCAATCGAATTAGCCAATTTATGCAGTGTTCTTTAGATAAACATTGGAAAGCACTAAAGAGAATCCTCAGATATCTCTGAAACTCTGCATTATGGTCTTCTTTTCACACCCTCAGACATTCATACCATTACAGCATATGCAGATGCAGACTGGGCCTCTGATATTGATGATAGAAGAAGCACTTCTGGGTTTTGTGTTTTTCTAGGCAACAACCTTATATCTTGGAGCTCAAAGAAGCAACCTACAGAATCTCAGTCCAGCACTGGACCTGAATACCGCAACCTTGCCATAGCTATTTGTGAGCTTTCTTGGATTCAATCTTTATTACAGGAGCTTCATCATCCTCTTCAAAGACCTCCCACTATTTGGATGGACAACATGGGAGCCATATCTTATCTGGAAATCCAGTGAACCATGCTCGAACTAAGCATTTTGGAATCGACCTTCATTTTATACGAGAGAAAGTTGCTCAAAAATCTGTTCTTATTAACTATGTCCCTGCATTGGATCAAATTGCCGACATTGTTACAAAGCCTCTTTCACATCAATTCTTCGCTCGTCTTCGAAACATGTTACATGTCTTACCTCAGACCTCGCTCGAATTGCGGGGGGATAAAAGCCAAGTTACATGATGAGCTCGTGATTTATTTTAGTATTCTCTTTTTATATTTTTTGTCTTATTATTGATGTTTAGATGACTGCCATGTATAGGGTATAGATGATACCAATCCTTGTATATATTGCCTTACTTGAGATAGGGTTACTAATGATTATTCAATGAAATGAATTAATTGCGGCTGCTATGTCTCTCTTCGTTTTCTTCATGTTTCTTGGATCTGCTGCTCGTTTAGCTTACATTACGGTACAACATTGTACCGTAATACATGAAGTGGATGCTTGTACCATGAGCCGACACCCTCAACTCGAGCGCATGGAATTCGATAGAATCGTGTACAATTTTCCTCATGCTGGTTACACTTCACCTGAAAGCAGCTATTATCAAATATCGTAAGTTATAATCGTGTACATATGAAAGTTCATCGTGGTTTGAAAAATTTTGTTCTGCTAAAAAAATGAACAAAAGCAATAATACTATATGCCATATAAAATTACTATATAGTGCACTGATATAATGAAGGCTGCAGGTGGTTCGGGGTTTCTTTGAGAGTGCGTACGAAATGGTGAATGCGGAAATTCTTTTGTAGCGATTTCATTTCATTTGGCGGAAAACTATTGTTAATCAAATATAATAACAGAATTTCGAGAATTTTGTCAGAAATAATTATATTATGTATTTCTCACAAATGTTAATGCATTGAAGTATTTTTTTTTTTTTTTGGAACGACAGAGATTTTATACCAAATCACAAAAAGTACAAACAAAGATATAGCCCAAAGTTGAATAAAACAACTAAAAGGTGAAAAAAAATGGAAAGATAAATGCGAAGATCGCACAGAACTTAAACTAGCAACATTAAAAAAAAAAACATCCACAAAACTACAAGCCACAAAACAAAAGCTCAAAAAATGGAGAATCAACGATTCCAAAAAGATAACACACGCTCTTACCGGGAGAAACAAGATCCAAAACACCCTAAAACAATACACAACACTAAAACACAACTCAAAACACACCAAAACAACACACAAACACAAACACCTAGACACACTTAAACAAACAAAAGCCTAGACATCAACAGAGGCCCTTCCCGTAGCAAAGTAACCAATTAATTAAGCTCAGCATAAGGCACCAGCAGAGCTAACGACCGACCACCCCCATGTCAATGTAATGACAATAAAAAAATTAGAAAAAAATAAATACTACTCATTTAGCAATTCTACCGTTTACTTTTCCGCCACAACTTCAAATTTACAACGCCCAAATAAAGATTTCACATATTTTTTTTTTCTATATACAAATTCTTCAATTGCGTGACTTATCAAAATTATGTTTATGTTTTCTAATATTTAATTTATAAAATTAATTTTAATATTATCACGATATTCATTTTTATAAAATTATTTGTAAGATTTGATTCCCGCATCATAAACATAATGAAGATAATTTTAGTATTGCTATCTCGTGTATCGAATGGATGCGCAGTAGTTTCATGTCATGTGGCCCTTAGTTTGTGTAGAGATATATGTTTATGTTTATTTGTAAAGATTTCTAATTGCTTAATTAGAGGTCTTATTCATGGAGTTGTATCAATTATAGTATTTTTTATAGGCTAGTTTCTAGGAGATAATTTATTCTTATGTATCCTATTTATACATCCTTATGTACTGTTAGAATTAATATGAAGAAATGAGAAGTGAATTATTTCTTGTTCCAAACATCATGGTACCAGAGCCATACACGGTTCTCTAAAAGCCCCAAACCAATTCAATTTGGTTTTCTTTTTTTTTTTACTACAAAAAAAAAAGGGACAAACAAGATTCCACCTTCAGTCCATCCACATTCTTCCGCCATTTCAGTAAAAAAAAAAAAAAAGGGAAACCCAAATAAAATCATTCCCTCTTGTTCTGCTTCCATTTCTCAGACACAATTAAAATGGGGGAAACAAAAATGAATCCTGTTATCATTCAATCTGAAGGAGTTTTCAATATTGGTATTCTCCTCTCTGAGACCAATTATGATATTTGGTCCCAATTGATGGAAATGCACATTGCTGAAAGAGAAAAGCTCTCTTATATTCGAGGCAAGATGAAGATACCAGAAGCATCTGATGTGGGTTATGAGAAGTGGTATGCTGAAAATCAAAAAGTCAAGCGATGGCTCCTAATGTCTATGTCCCCAGATATTATGAAAAGGTACATTCGGATCCCTACTGCTCATGAAATATGGAGTGCTCTGTCTAAAACTTTTTATGATGGTGGTGATGAGATGCAAGTTTTTTCTTTAAACCAAAGAGCTTTCTCTGCTAAACAAAATGGGAGATCTCTTTCGGTGTATTATGGGGAATTGACAGAAATATTTCAAGACTTGGACCATCGTGATAAAGTAATTATGAAACATCCAGATGATATTACAGCATATCGAGGTTCAATTGAACGAATCCGCATTCACATATTTTTAGCTGGTCTGGACAAAGAATTTGATCAAATTCGAAGGGAAATTCTTTGCCTAGAACACAAATCTAGTCTTGAAGAGTGTTACTCTATAATTCGGCGTGAGGCTATGCGTCTGACTACATTTAACGAGGAGATTGAAAGAAACGAAGCTTCAGCGATGGTTAGTCGACACCGACCTATTCCCATAGCACAAGGTCAAGTGCAAGAACGGCCAAAGACAAACAACTCAAGAAAAAATAACCTTACTGATAGACCTAAATGCTCTCACTGTGACCAAATAGGGCATTCTAAGAATCGTTGCTTTGAGTTGATTGGATATCCAGATTGGTGGGATCCGAATCGACATCGGAATACCAAGAGACCTCTCATAGCTGCTGTTTCCCAAACTAAGGAAGAAGATAGCACACCGTCATCAGCAGCATTAGTCACGGCTCCAAACTCGACAGGTAAAATATTAAATACTTCAACGTTTATTTCGAATGATACTTGGATAATTGATTCGGGTGCCACTGATCATATGACGCATAATATTGACCAAGTATCAATTTTAAACCCATCTTCACAAAAATGTGTATCCACTGCAAATGGTGACATAACCCGAATTATAGGGGAAGGATCAACAAACCTGACAGATTCTTTACATCTTGAGTCTATTCTGGTTGTTCCCTCTTTGAAATATAATTTATTGTCAGTATCTCAAATAACTGACTCTCTGTCATGTATTGTTATTTTTTGGCCTAACCATTGTGTTTTTAAGGACATTCAAACTCGGAAAACGATTGGCTATGGTATTAAGAGAGAAGGATTGTACTACTTGGACATGGACTCAAGTGCTTCTAGAAAATTGAAAAAAACATTAGCAGTGGATGTTGTTCCCCCATCTAAACAATTCCCTGAGGTTTGGCTTTGTCATAAACGTTTAGGACATGCCTCATTTAGTTATTTAAAAAGATTGTTTCCATCTTTATTTAGAAATATTGATATCTCTTTGTTGAAATGTGATGTTTGTGAACTTGCAAAAAGTCACCGTACCTCATTTCCTTTGAGTTTGAATAAAAGTCCGCTGCCTTTTATGGTTATTCACTCTGATGTGTGGGGTCCTTCCAAAATCCCTACAATGGGAGGAGCTCGTTGGTTTGTCACTTTTATTGATGATTGTACTAGAATGACTTGGTTATGTCTGATGAAATCTAAGCCTGAGGTTAATTTATTGTTCCAAAAATTTCATAGAACTATCTGTACCCAATATAAAACTCAAATCCAAGTATTACGTAGAGATAATGGTAAAGAGTATCATTGTTCTGATTTACAAAATTTTCTAGAAAATAATGGGTGTGTGCATCAAAGTAGTTGTCCGAATACTCCTCAACAAAATGGTGTAGCCGAACGAAAAAATCGCCATTTGTTAGAAGTTGTTCGAGCACTATTAATTGAAGCCCACATGCCACTATGCTACTGGGGAGAAGCTCTCCTTGCTGCCACGTACATTATAAACTGTGTCCCATCTCGAACTATAAACTTTCAAACACCTTTCCAAGCTCTTACAGAAACTATTGTTGCTCCTCCTGTCCCAAATTTACAACCACGAATCTTTGGATGTGTGGCCTACGTTCACATTCATAAACATCAACGAAGCAAATTAATGCCCCGTTCATTGAAATGTGTCTTTGTGGGATATGCTTCTCATGCAAAAGGATACAGATGTTATCATCCTCCTACTCGACGCATGTTTATAACTGTTGATGTAGCATTTCATGAAAATACAATGTATTTCTCCGAGTCTAACTTGCAGGGGGGTGGCCTTGAAAATATTCAAACACTTCTTTATGATTTTGAGGAGGATATAGTACAGGTATGTAATGATAATGCGGGGCATTTTAATTTGGATAATCAAACTGTGGAAGAAACGCAAGAAGGATCAGAAAAAATTTGCAATTTGGAGCACGAACATCTGAACTCAACGTCATTGTATGACCATACAGAAAGAGCAGAAGAAAAAGCTCCAGAGTCTCCACCAATCAATTTACCAAATGAAGAAGAGTCGTCTGCATCGCCAGAACCATATAGAAAACATCTACCTCTACGTCTCACTAGAGGTATTCCAAAAGCTACATATGAACCTGAATTGTCCAGCAAAGTAAGATATCCAATGAACCATTATATTTCTTTGCATCGGCTATCAAACGCAAATAAATCTTTTGTGAAGCAGTTATCTGCTATATCTATACCTAACAATGTCCATGAAGCTTTAGCTGATCCGAGATGGAAAGCCGCAATGAATGACGAGCTAGCCTCCTTAAAAAAAAACAAAACATGGGACTTGGTGGACAGACCCGTCGGAAAAAAGACGGTTGGGTGTCGATGGATATATACAATAAAATACAAAGCCGATGGCTCTATCGAACGCTTCAAAGCTAGATTGGTGGCAAGAGGATACACCCAAACTTATGGTGTCGACTATACTGATACATTTGCTCCTGTGGCGAAAATTAATACTGTTCGTGTCTTACTATCTTTAGCTGCAAATTTTGACTGGCCATTACAACAATTCGACGTAAAAAATGCCTTTTTACATGGAGAATTGGCGGAAGAAGTCTATATGGATCTCCCCCCAGGATGTCTGTTGTCAAACGATGAACGTCAAAAGGTATGCAGACTAAAGAAATCATTGTATGGATTAAAACAATCTCCAAGAGCTTGGTTTGGGCGATTCACAAAATTCATGGTATATTTTGGCTACAAGCAGAGCAATTCAGACCACACACTTTTTTTGAAAAAGGGGCAGGAAGGGAAAATCACGGCACTTATTGTATACGTGGATGATATGATCGTCACAGGAAATGATCAAGAATAAATGAAGGCCTTACAGGTACACTTGTTTAAGGAATTTGAAATGAAGGACTTAGGTCCTCTGAAATATTTTTTGGGAATCGAAGTGTCTCGATCAAACAAAGGAATTTTTATATCTCAAAGAAAATATGCTTTAGATTTATTACAAGAGACTGGAATGTTAGCATGTCAACCAGCAAACACTCCTCTAGAAGAGGGCTTAAAGTTGTGCAATGGGGCAAACCAAGTACCAGTAGATAGGGGGAGATATCAAAGGCTGGTCGGAAAATTAATGTATCTAGCTCATACGAGACCGGACCTTGCTTATGCATTGAGTGTTGTAAGTCAATATATGCATGACCCAAAAGAACAACATATGAATGCAGTTATGAGAATTTTGAGGTATTTGAAATTCTCTCCAGGAAAAGGGGTGTTGTTCTCTAATAATCCAAGACAGGTACACATAGATGTGTATACTGATGCTGACTGGGCAGGAGCCCTTGATGATAGACGATCAACTTCAGGGTACTTCACATTTGTAGGTGGAAATCTTGTCACGTGGAGAAGTAAAAAACAAAATGTTGTTTCGCGATCAAGTGCAGAGGCTGAATATAGAGGAATGGCCTTAGGAATTTGTGAAGCACTGTGGTTGAAACTACTATTACAGGATCTTGGCTACTCCACAACAGAACCAATTCAATTATATTGTGACAATAAAGCAGCTCGTGATATCGCTCACAACCCAGTACAACATGATCGTACAAAGCACGTTGAGATAGACAGGTTCTTTATCAAAGAGAAATTGGATGAAAAAGCTATAGTACTTCCGAAAATTCGATCAGAAGATCAATTAGCAGATATCCTTACTAAAGCTGTGCCTCATCGAATATTTTCAAAGTTTTTAGGCAACTTGGGCATGATAGACATCTATGCACCAAGTTGAGGGGGAGTGTAGAGATATATGTTTATGTTTATTTGTAAAGATTTCTAATTGCTTAATTAGAGGTCTTATTCATGGAGTTGTATCAATTATAGTATTTTTTATAGGCTAGTTTCTAGGAGATAATTTATTCTTATGTATCCTATTTATACATCCTTATGTACTGTTAGAATTAATATGAAGAAATGAGAAGTGAATTATTTCTTGTTCCAAACATCAGTTTGGTTAAATTTCATTTTTATTACACTAAATTGACCATTTCTGAAAATGGTCCATATCATACGGGGTGTCTTTAAAAATAGTCCATTAAGTTGTCATTTTAATCAACACTCGTACAAAAGCCAACACAGTGTACTAAATATGACAACGGAGAATGATCACTTTTAGTACATTATGTTGGTTATTGTACGAATTTTGATTAAATTGGCAACTTAGTAGACCATTCTTGATGACGCCCTAAATAATAGATATTTTTCGTAAAATGACCAACATAGTAGACTATTTTTAAAAATTTGCCCCCTTAGTTTCAACAATTGTCTACAATAAATTGAAGCATAAATGGTATGCTTGTGCAAAATTCACATATGAATAAGTTGATATGAAATGATATAGATAATAAAGTAACGTAATAATTACCTAAAATACATTAACTAGATCAATCTTGGGAAGGCAATACTATGAAGAAGCCCAGTAACTGAGCATAATGGATTAGGTACATAACATTCATATATATATATATATATATATATATATATATGGTCCCCAATCCTAATCAATTATATATCCAATGATGATAGTAAAATTTTAATTAATATAAATAAATGAAAAACTCTTCACATTCTTCCACTCAAGAGTCTCATAGTACTGATATATATACGCACACACTGATGAGGCAATCATAGATTGAATGAACAATGTACATTTAAACTTGGATTAATTTGGTCATTTAGACCTCAGAAAATCAAAAGCTGAGATCATTGATCACTGCATAGTCCCAAATGGAAGAAAAAAAATGGATTAAGCACTATTGCAGTCGTCACAAGATATTGCTCGTCGGCGAAGGAGATTTCTCTTTTGCCGCTTCATTAGCCTCCGCATTCGGCAATGCTTCTAATATGACTGCAACGTCTCTCGACTCCGAGGGTATGCACGTAAATGCACCAATTAGCTCGCATTTAATCTATATTTATATGAAGTTGGTAATTAGATTCATAAATAAATTTCCTTTTTTTCTATATATACATAATACTCATCAAATTATTGATCAGAGGTGTTGGGGAGAAAGCATCGTACTGCAGCAGCAAACCTGGATTTACTTAAAAACAAGGGTTGTACCGTAATTCATGAAGTGAATGCTTGTACCATGAGCCGGCACCCTCAACTCAAGAACATGGAATTCGATAGAATTGTGTTCAATTTTCCCCATGCTGGCTACACCGAGTCTGAATACACTGCTTATCAAATATCGTAAGTTTCAATCGCGTATATATAGAAGTTCATTGTGGTTTTGAATTTATATTAAGCTGGTAACAAAAATGAACAACAGCAATAATAGTATATACTGCTTTAATTGAAGTTTGAAATCACTATGATATATAATGAGCCATATATATGATGAAGGCTGCACAAGAAGGTGGTTCGGGGTTTCTTTAAGAGTGCGTGCAAAATGGTGAGCGCCGAAGGTGAGGTTCACGTGACGCACAAAACCACTTACCCATTCTCAGAGTGGGAGATAGAAAAATTAGCAGAAGGAGCAGAACTCGAATTAGTGGAAGAGGTGGAGTTTTACATCTCCGAATACCCTGGCTACAAGAACAAGAGAGGAGATGGAAACCGGAGCAACTCTAGTTTCCCTGTAGGAGAATGTTCGACTTTCAAGTTCGCCAAGTACTATTGAGTTAAACATTAATATTGATCAGTATTTGACGTACCTTATTTATACATCTTGCATTATTATATAAACTAAACCTGACATTGCGAAATCCTTCGTGTTGTTATGGATGCAAATGTGAAATTTATCGTTGCTATCATAATTATTTGCCAGTTGAGTTGAACCCTATACATTCACAGAAATGTTATGGAGCTATCGAATGGTTCTCTTATGGAGTCATTCATATTTTTATGTATTGACACGTGTCCAATGTGTATTTATTGCAGGACACCTGTCAATACACTATTTGTGGATAACTATGAATGACTACATATAGCGAAACCGATTTGTACATTCCTATATACCTTTTTGTTAATTAACTAGTAAAGTGTATTTATTTGGTCAATTAAATTTTTAGTGTGAAAAAATGTGTGAAAAAATGACAATGAGTAAATGTAAATATGTCATTTTCGTTAATTAAATAGTAAAGTGTATTTATTTGGTCAATGAACTTTTTAGTGTGAAAAAAATGTGTGAAAAAATGACAATGAGTAAATGTAAATATTGCAAGAATGAAATAAAACCAAAAAATAAATTGATGAGTTCCTACGACATATTATCATAAAATAGCATAATGATGTCCTAACACAAGGAGCGAGAAATGTTTTTTTTTTTAGGCCCTAAGTGCGGTACAAATCACATTTTTGATATACATCAAGTCACACAAAAAACAAAAACAAAAACAAGAAAATAAATAGATAAAAGCTGGCAACAACAGCCAGGTAACACAAGGATCACAGCTCCTGGTCTAGAAGAGTCCAGGTGAGAAGTCAGCATCACAAGAGAGCATCAGCACTAAAGGTAGGATCGACTACACAAATCTGAATGAGTGGTATCCCATCTGGTCCATCCGTATAAGCGTGCGAAGGTGGAGCGGAATATCGTCTAGATAAAGTATGCACCTCTAGGGGTGGAGGACTCGATGTCAGCAAGGAAGTCAGCAGGTCGATTCCCCTCGCGGAAGATGTGCGAGATCCGAAAGCGGATCAACCGAAGTGTGGCTCTAATACGCATGAGAGGATGTTGAATCTGCCACGTGCCCTGATGGCCATATGTCAAGAGAGTGATGACAGTGGCAACGTCCAACTCTATCCAAATGTGAGAGGAGATCGAGGAAAAAATCTGAAGACCAAACTGAAGCGCCTGAACCTCCGTGTCATAGCTCGAGGAGGCCCAAAGAAGGGCATGGAAAGCGGTAATAATAGCACCGCTATGGTCCTTAATCGGACCCCCACCTCCGGCGGCTCCGGTGAGTCGGTCAAAGGAT
This sequence comes from Striga hermonthica, assembly GCA_902706635.1. Classification (NCBI taxonomy): domain Eukaryota; kingdom Viridiplantae; phylum Streptophyta; class Magnoliopsida; order Lamiales; family Orobanchaceae; genus Striga; species Striga hermonthica. The sequence continues at coordinate 16,197,094 of CACSLK010027833.1, forward strand.
CCGTCAGTGTTTAGCTTAACCCAAGGAGGCTCGGGTCTCAACCAAACAACAGTTCTGGGGGCATGGATGCTGGACATGCGGCAGAGTGAGTGGTGTGCAGCCTGTCCAGTATCTCGGCGTGAGTCTGCCCAGAGCGTTGAGGAGAACGATAGATGTATGTTAACCTGCAAAATAATATAGGAACACAAAATGATAATATTCCTATGCTTTGCATTATTCCTTTCTGCCCAGGTGGACCAAAGGATCAGACAAGGAATAAGAAAGCTCACGTGCCTATCGTGTGTGCTCTGTGTGAAAAAAACTCTGAAACTCAAAGAAGTTATCGGTAGTGGGTAGGGGTATATGTGTATAACTAGAATAATGCTCCCATACTCTTCTCACAGTCTCGCTCTCGAGAAACAAATGGCTAAAGGTCTCAGTCTGAAAAACACCGGTCTCAGCACAACTATAGCAGCGTGAGGGGAAAGAGAACCCCCTCGTCTGCATCATAGTATCCATCGGTAGGCGGAGCAGAAGAAGGCGCCAAAGAAAAATAGAGATGGTCAGAGTAAGTAGGTCGGTCCAGATGGCTCCAAAGAGAAGGTTAGGCCGGTTACCCAGTCGTACTTCTTTCCAAGGCGAGGTCGTCGAGAATGCACCCGAAGATGTAAGTCTCCACCTCATATCGTCCAAACCATCCTCCGAGATGGGTATCTGTTGGATCTGGTCTATCACATGGTCACTAAAGCCTGCTCCAGTACCCAGAATCCTCTCTAACCTATCCTTATCTCATCCCTCATTCGTCCATAGGTCCTTCACCTGCAGAAAGGAAAGGTGGGTGACATGTCTAGAACTCGAAAGGGAACCCTCACCAAACCACCACTCATCCCAAAACTAATGTCCCCCCTTACATAAAGTCCAAAAAATGTGCTTCTGAGCACGTTTACCAACCGTGGTGAGTCGTCTCCACTGTCTGCAATCGCGGCTGGTGGTCGTCACCCTACAGGGGCGGGCAGCGCCTCCAGAGAACTGAGCCCAAAGTATTTACCCTCCGTGAAGCACCACCACATCTTATAAGAGAATGTAGTGACGACATCCGAAAAGCGTCGAATGCCAAGGCCTCCATCAGAGAAGGCGCGACAAATGGAGTCCCATTTCTCCCAGTGGACTTGTCTCCCTCTCCGGGAGCCCTCCCGATGCCCATAAAAATATCGAGCCAATATCTGATCTAGCTCATGAATCGTAGATTGGTGGGGGTCGAGGACCGTAAGAATGTGAAGCGGAAGGGCACTGAGGGTGCTTTTGATAAGAGCAAACATCCCTCCAAAAGATAGGTGTCTATGAGACCAACGGAGATTCGGTCAATCATCCTCTACGTGACGTCTATAAAGAGATCAAGAGACTCCAAAATATGTGATGGGGAGGTCTCCAAGCGCAAAATCAGTGAACTTGTGAACGCAATGGGCACACTGGTCCGTAATGTGATGATCAAAGGTGAGAGTACTCTTTTGCACACAGATAAGCTGACCAGAAACTGAGCTATAGTGCCCCAGGAGGCGTATGAGCTCGACCAGTCCATTATTATCTGCACGAGCGAAGATAATAATGTCATCCGCATTAGAAAAGTGCGAGATGGGGAGACCATATCCACGTATGCTATATGTCATCCTCGGGAAATTGCGAATAAAGTCGTCAAGGCAACGAGACAAGTAGTCCGCTGCCATGACAAAAAGGGAGAGGGATAAGGGATCCTCTTTGCCGAAGACCATGGGTGGAAGAGAAGAAGTCAGTGGGGCTACCGTTAACAAGAACAGAGAACGTGAAGTGCTTCACGCACGCCTCCATAAAAATAATACAACGCTCAGGGAAGCCCATCCGAAACATAACCTCCTTGAGAAACGGCTACTCGACCCTATCATATGTCATAACCATATCTAGCTTCATCATAAGGTTCAGGGCTCGTAATCGATTCGCGTTGGAGATGTAATGGATCATCTCTTAGGCCAGAAGGATGTTATCATTGATGACTCGATCCTTGATAAAACCACTTTGGTTCGGAGAGACGAGAGAAGGGAGGAGAGGGGCTAGGCGACCGTTGAGGATCTTGAATATGAGTTTGTTGGTCATAATACAAAGACTAATAGGTCTATAGTCGGTCCAGGGACTTCGCGACCGTTGAGGATGTTGACGATCATTTTACATGAAGTAATGAATACATGAACAAAAATGGTAATAATGGTCTGTAGCTGATTATATATGATATAACATCCAAAATAGTTAGGTGGACTCTGAGCGGTTAGCTCGGGTATGATTGGTCCAAGCGAATTTTAACTTGCTTACGATAATTTATAGATATATGGTATTAGTTTAATACATGTAAAGGTTTAGGAAGTATCAATTATGTGGAATCAAACTCTCTGGTAAATTAATAAATCTTCAAAAGTTATGGGCCCCGTTTGGAAGATAGCGGATTGAAGATAAATTAGCGGATTGGACTCAATTGAGAGGTTTGACCCGTCAAATCCGCTATTAAGCTTGTTTGGTAAATAACTTATTTGATAAGCTTTTTCGGCCCAAAACTCTAATTTAGAAAAAGCTCATTAGAGGAGCTTTTTGGGATAGAGGATTCACAATCTACTATTTTAATTTGAAACTTTCTAATTTGTATTATTTATTTTACAATTTACATTGGCTTATGGTGCTAATAAATAATAATATGTCATCTATATGATTAATTTATCTAGAAAAATGTAAAATTTATAACTTCTTAATCAAGTGTTAGTAAATAAAAAAAAAATATAATATATTTATAAATTACCAACTAAAGAATATTAAATGTTTTAATATATTATTGTTAGGATCAACAATTCAAAACTCAGTTCTCCATCAAGCCCAACATACAAGCCCAAATGGGGTTCCACTCTAAAACCAATTGGCAATAGAGGGAGTAGCCCACTAAGCTTATATATTGGACTTGAAACCTTTAATTTTTCGATGTGGGATTGGGTTTGCACACTTAACAAACCTCCCCTCAAACACAAGACCACATTGGACCTCCCCTTAAACGAAATTCATACGATCCGACCATCTTGTACCGCCGTTATCATCCACGGAACCCGCCGCCTGACCACACCCTTTTTGCCAGGAAGACTTTCCACACAAGGCACACGGATATACCGGCCCTTCCGGCTCCACGGGGAACATGCCACGTCATCCACATCGTAACTGGGCTACCAACTGTGGCTCTGATACCAATTGTTAGGATCAACAATTCAAAACTCAGTTCTCCATCAAGCCCAACATACAAGCCCAAATGGAGTTCCACTCTAAAACCAATTGGCAATAGAGGGAGTAGCCCACTAAGCTTATATATTGGACTTGAAACCTTTAATTTTTCGATGTGGGATTGGGTTTGCACACCCAACAATTATTATTAAAAGAATACACCCTAAATAATAAAAATGTCCTTATTGGTAATTTGCAATGTCAAACAGCTATAAGCTTTCAGCTATTTACCAAACACTTATTTAAAAACCGCTAATGCAATTCGCTGGTCAAATCAGCTAATATAATCTGCTATCCGCTATCCGCTATCCGCTAATACAATCCGCTATCCGCTATCCGCTATCCGCTATCCGTTGATCGCCAAACAAGACCATGATATAGTATTAGTTTAATACCTATAAAATGTAGGAAACATTTATAGGAGGTATTCAAGTGAGTTATGTGATTTTGTAGGATCAAACTCTACCAGAAAATAAATCTATTAGGGGCGGTGTCGCCCCACATGCACTACCCCCAATTGTAATAATTTTTTTTTTTTTTTTTAATCATTTTGTTGGCCAAATTGGCCAATTGATTCCTTCATTTTGCCTCCTTCATTTTGCCTATAAATAGAGGCATCGGCAGAAGGAGAAAAGTGCACCAAAAAGAAGAGAAAAAAGAGAGGAAAGAAATAGAAAGAGAAAGGAAAGAAAAGATAGATTTATGTCTTAATATCGGATATAAAAATATCAAAAGAGAAGAAACAAGTGATATTTTTATTTGTTTTATGATATTCTTTTTATTTTTAAGTGCTCAATTCTCGACTCCGTTCCAGTTCGCCGGAACTCGTAAATCTGGTGTGCTACAGATTTAGAGACGTTTGCCGTTGTATCTTTGGGGAAGTTACGCCTGAACCGTTAGCAACACAACGGGCGTATTCTTCTTGCGGAAAGAGTTTACTCGCCTCGGCTAAAATCTTTCCGTGTTTCAGTTGTAATCTATTTTTCAGTCCAATTGTAATTTTCTAATTTTAGATCTTTTGTAAGAACTGAAAAATACATATCAGTTTGTAGGATTCCTGTGTAATTTTACACCAATATCCAACAATCTATTTGGTAAATTAATGTATCTTCAAAAGTAGAAAATGACCTTGTCTTTAAACAGTTTGTTTACTTATAAAAAAAGTTTTATAATAAAATTTAAAATTGGTTTTATAACATTTTGCGTGAGATTTAATTTTTAAAACTGTATGCCTAAATATTCTCCTTTTTTTTGAACAATTTATGTGTCCTAATTTCTAGGAAACATTTACGGATATGTTTGAAAATGGTCTACAACAAGTTTTTTATTACGTTTTTCACAATAAATCTCAAGATTTGATATTAGCCATTTACATCACTATCCCAAACATTTGCAGTATTTTAATATTTAATAAGAAATCATCATCAAATTTAAAGGTCGTGTTCCTCAAATGTGTAATGATAAATGCTAATTTTGCGATATAAGATGTTACAAAAATTGTTTTTTAAAACTTGACGGTAACCACTATTCAAATACATGGTGTCGGTATAAAAAATAAATACTTTAAGTGTGGTAGTACTAAATTACAAACCAATAAGAAATAATTAACACACTTATATATAGTATAATAAAAAATATTTATTGCACTTTTTGTACAAAAACAAAATACTTTTCATATGTTGTTTATATATTGATAAATATTTATATTTTTTGTTTATTTGTAGTATGTTATTTTAAATTAATATACAACATCTGACAAAGTTCAGTACATACTATTCTTAAAATAATATATAATATTTTAGATACTTTCAAATACGTTAACTAAGTTGTATTACAATATTTCACTATAGATAAATTTCATGTGAATTTATTATTCACAAAAATAAGTGAGAAAATTTGTTTTAAATTATTTTTATTATGAACATTTTTGACAAAGAAAAAGTAAATTTTAAAAAATATATTACCATTATTTCCTAATAATACGTTCAGTTTTTATAATAAATTATAAAATATAAATATAATTAACATACATTTCTTTCACAACTTTTGATTTTTTGGCAACTTAAAAGAGTAAGTGGGAAAATTTATTTGAAATTTTTTTTAGTAGAAACATTTTTAAAAAAGGTTTTAGTAATTTTTTAAAAGTATATTACCATATTTCCTAATAATACTTTTAGTTTTTTTAATATATAAAAAAAGCTAAATATAGTTAATATGCAATTCTTTCACAAGTTTTGATTTTTTATTGAAAATAACAACTTTAATTTTTTTTGTACGTATAATGGTTAATCGGCAATTTAAGATTTGAATATTGTGTTGCAAATTACAGTTTTAGTTGACCTTCTTACATATAATAATTATTTAATTGAGTAACTTTAACAAAAATATATACAAAAAAAATTTTACTAATTAGTTCATGATAAATGAGATGCAAAACAATATATATTTTAAAACATTATCACGCTATTAATAAGTTGTAGCAAATGTTGATTTTCGCTTATTTAATGCCAAATTTTGTTTTATTACGTCTAAAATTGACATACTTTTTATGAAGATGTTATTTGTATAAAATATATATTTTTTGTAATTTATGAATTATCAAAATCAAACTAATAAATAAAAAATTTATTAAATGTTCTTTCAAAAAATTTGACAATGTTTGTTTGTTTTTTTTTTTTTTTTTGAATTAATACTATTTCATAGTGTTTGGAAGATATATAAAATTACCAAATTATGCTAAAAATTTTTAGAGTGTAGACGGATTAGTACTATGGTAAGCATACTCACATTTTTTCTTGTTTTGAAAATTTGGATCATGTCTTTTGGTTTGCTTTATTTAATTAAAATGATATAATTTATGATTATCTTTTTATTTAAATAATATTTAAGTTTGACTTATATAACTTAATTAATTAGTATAATTTGTAAAAATTATTTAATGTAAATAATATTCAACACCATTGTCAATGTTGTCGATTCAATGATGGTTAAAAAAAAAGTAAATGGTTAAAAAAAAAGTAAATGCTACTCATTAAAATTTACCGTTTACTTTTCAACCCTAGATTGAAATTTATCAACCCCCAATTAAAGATTTCACATAATTTTTGTTTTATATGTACAGTTTTTTCAATTGTATGACTTATAAAAAGACAATAACAATAATAATAAAAAAAATGAGTAAATCATATTCATGTTTCTCAATTTAATTTATAAAAGTAATTTTAATATTAGCACGATATTAATTTTTATAAAATTATTTTTAAGATTTCTTTCTCATATCATTATCATAATAGAATTAATTTTGGTATTGTTATCCTGTGCATCACGGGAGCGTAGTAGTTTCATGCAATGCGATCTTAGAGCTTTTCCAATGCTCAAATGTTGTTGTGGTAAATTACATTTCACATCAACATATTTGGCAATGTCACAAATTTTTAATTTCATTCTCCAATGTAAGTTGTTATGATGTGGACATAATTACTGTCTACAATATAGATAAGAATGTGGTACCTTCTCTTCCCCACTCTAGCTAGCCAATGAAGAGAAGAGAGTGAATTATTCTTATACCAATTTAAAACTATTTAATTATTTAACTAATTTTTTTTAAGAGAAGAGAGTGAATTATTCTTATACCTTTCCAAACTATTTAATTATTTAACTAATTTTTTTAATACATACTATAAAATTTTAATATTTGGTAAGTAGATAAGGCATAATTTTAAAATTGGTCTATAATTTGGTCACTTTCCAAAAGACCACCCCGCCATTGGCCACTTTCATTTTTGGTCCTATAAATTGTACATCTAATCAAATTTGGTCCTTTGCTAATCAAATTTGGTCCTATAATTTGACATTTTGGTCCTTTTGTAATCTCATTTTAATCCATATTCTGGATAAAATGGACCACATTTGATTAAAATGTCAAATTATAGGACCAAGTTTGAAAGTGACCAATGGCGGGATGGTTTTTTGGAAAGTGGCCAAATTATAGGACCAATTTGAAATTATGCCAAGTAGATAATGTTGTAGTTAGACTACATTGTGCATTGGAGATAATTTTTTTAATTTCATATTTGTTAACATAACATTTTTCCTACATGATTCACGATCCATTTAATTGATTGATACTATTTGTTAAAATTTATTCTACAACAATATTAGAGTATTGGAGACGGCTCTTAGTTTCAACAATTGTCTATAATAAATTAAGGCAAAATTGCATTTTGTGCCCTGTAATTATACGTGTGTGGCAAATGTGGACAGCTTCTTTTTGGTTTGGCAAAAGTGCCCCAAAACTTGTTAAAACCCGGAATTCGTGCCCATTTACCTACAAGTTATCGAATTTGACCAGTTTTTCGTGTGACAAAACAGGACAGTAACTTGTTAAAATTCGAAATTTGTGCCCAAATTGAGTACGAATTTCGGGTTTTAACAAGTTTCAGGGCACTTTTGCCAAACCAAAAAGAAGTTGTCCACATTTGCCACACACTCCTAGTTACGGGGCATAATTTGCAATTTTGCCATAAATTAAAGCAGAATAAATTGTAGCTAGTGGTATGCGTCTGCAAAATGCACATATATATGAACTGAATCAATCTTATTGGGAAGGCAATACTATGATATGAAGAAGCCCATCGACTGGCGCATCATATTCTTCATTTAATTAATATAATATAAATAAATGAAAAACTCTTCACATTCTTCTACCCAAGAGTCTCATAGTAGTGATATATATACGCACACAGTGATGAGGCAATCATAGATAGAATGAACAATGTACATTTAGACTTGGATTAATATGGTCATTTAGACCTCAGAAAATCAAAAGCTGAGATCATTGACTGCATAGTCCCAAATGGAAGAAAATAAATGGATTAAGCACTATTGCAGTCGTCACAAGATATTGCTCGTCGGCGAAGGAGATTTCTCATTTGCCGCTTCATTAGCTTCCGCATTCGGCAATGCTTCTAATATGATTGCAACGTCTCTCGACTCTGAGGGTGTGCTTGTAAATGCAGCAGTTAGCTGACATTTAAACTATACTTATATGAAGTTGATAATTTGATTCATAATTTTTTTTTTTTTTTTTATATATATAATATTTAATTGTCACCAAATTCTTCAGAGGCGTTGTGGAGAAAGCATCCTACTGCAGCAGCAAATGTGAGTTTACTTAGAACCATGAATTGTACAGTAATTCATGAAGTGAATGCTTGTACCATGAGCCAACACCCTCGACTCCAGCACATGAAATTCGATAGAATCGTCTACAATTTTCCTCATGCTGGCTTCACTTACCCTGAACACAACTTTTACCAAATATTGTAAGTTTTAATCGCGTATATATGAAAGTTCGCGTTGGGAGATTTTATATTCTAGTAAGAAAAATGAACAAAAGCAATCATAGTATATGCTTTGAAATCACACGTATAATGAACGAGCTGATACGATTA
>CACSLK010027833.1:16235643-16248650 GCA_902706635.1 Striga hermonthica
TTTTTTTTTTTTTTTTTTGTGCACTTGGTAAAAACTTACATTATTCTCTTTAATCTTGCGAGCATGCGTCTTCTCCTGAACATCAACAATTTGATTTTTGGTGTGATGGACCTTCTATTTTTTATTTTTTTAATCCTTCTTTAGTTCTTTTGTTACTGCATCTGCATTGGAGGGTAGAGCTCTTAAATGAATAGCACTTTATGAACACCACAGGGCTTAGCAACTTCGAGATTAACTCGTTGTTTGGCATCTCGGCTCGACTTGTTTTATAAAAAAAGCTTAATAAGTTGTTTGAGCTTGACACGTTCGTTGACTTAAATGAGCCGAGATCGAACGATTAATTAAGGTCACTTGTTAACCAAGTAGAGTCGAACTTGCTCGCTAATAACTTATTTTTATCTATTATCCTTTAATTTTATGAGTTTTAAATTGGCTGAGCCGAGTCAGATCGTGTATTAAAAGAGCACGAACTATGCAACTCGATTCATAATAAGTTGATTGGCTACAAAAATAAACTATATATAGAACGGTAAAAACATACTGAAAATATGAAATAATTTAAGATCTTATTTTAAATAATTATATATGTTTAATCTCAATCACTTAGTAATACTAGTGTTATGCACACCATCTGTGAATTTTAACTAACTCATAATAGTGCTAACATGGAGCATCATTGGCGCTTCGAACCAATTTATTGAAGATAAAATCGAATTCCACGTCTTTCATTAGATAGGCCCTTCACACTCACCAGAACCACATCGACACTTGTTCCTCATGGCCAAGACCACATTTTCATGTCGACCATATCGAGTTTATTTCGCTCCGACCTTATCGCCGACATAGCTTCTTTCATGATGATGTCACCATCTTTTGTGAAAGGAGTTGTTGCCCACGAACCCCATATGTGTATTTCCTAAAAAAGACGCGCTATCACTGTGCATGTTGCATAAAACTGACCCCTCATACATGTCACGTGTTCAGAGACTCGTTAAAAAGTCAATGTGAGTTTTTTTACTTTTTTACCTAGTATAAATTGTAATAATCTCAGTAAGAGTCATTATGATTTTCACATTTTTACCTAGTATAAATTGTAATAACCTCCATAAGGTTAGATCATCGAATAAATTACCGAAAAATACCAAATATCATATAAGAAAAAATTGAAAGTTTATAAAATCAAACCTTAACATCATTATTTTTCTATCTTGTTGGCATTATTAACATTCCGTGTTTATTACGATCTCTTGTTGATTCCACAAGTCAACAATTCACAATAATTAGACCAAGTAAATTAGACAACAATCCCTTCTTCACCCTATAGGAATATATGATCTTTAATATAAAAAAATTATTACATGTACAAGGACAAAATAAATACAAAATGAAGCAAACAACACGATTAGTAACTAATTTCCTAATATCTATAGACTATTTCAAACTTATAGTTCCTTTTTCTTTTTCCTTCTTCTACCGTCAAACAAGCCCTTAAACCGAATAAAAAGAAGGGTTGTGAGGGTGGTTCCATTCTTCTCGTATTTACTCCTCTTTTTCAATTTTTTTTATAATATTTTTTTTTTCTTAATTTTCTTAGAAGCTAAAAGATTAACTAACAAGCCGCCGACGAATTTGTGAAGGGGTTGTAGAGGTGCGGCTTAGGAGCCATAACAAAGGCGGTTGTCTTAGCCGCGTGTTCCGAGCCGCCGCTGCTGCCGCCGCCGATCCTTTCACATGAAGGGCACATAGTGAGCGTGGCAGCCGGAAGCTGCATGTAGAGCGGCTGAGCCAATTTCATAGCCTTCAGCTCTTGAAGCTCCTTCTGCAGCCGCCGGTTCTCATCCGTCAGCGTCTCACAGCATTTCTTCAGAAACTCGCAGTCCACCTCTGTTTGCTTCAGCTTTGTTCTATATTAAATTAATACCCAAAGAAATAAAAATATATATTTTTCAGGATTAAAATAATAATAATAATAATAATAATAATAATAATAATAATCAATGAAATTAACAACTTCGAAAATAATTTTCAGTGAATATGCGTCCACATAAATAAATTAAATTAAAGCAAGTTTGGGATTGGCTAGTTGCTAAAGGTTAAAAACACCTGGCCCCTCAAAATATATGGCAAAGATCTTTATGGGAAAAGGCAATATTAAAGTCCTGGCTTTCTTATTCTGAATAATGGATTAGTTTAATTTCCTTTTCTCTTTGTGAGAAGGATAAATTAAAGGGAAATGCAACGGTATAGCAGCGAGAAGCCGAGAATAGTCTGTCGAGATTTGTAACTGTTAGATCATCATGTAAATGTCGTGGATCAAATAGTTACAACTCTGACGGAATGGTTCCGTAATAGAACCGTAGCAGTTCCCTTAATTAAAATGCAAAAAAAAAAAAAAAAAATTCTAACCAAAATCTACTATGAAAATATATTATTATTATTATTATTATTATTATTATTAATTATTCGAGTCAAGAATAAAAATTAAAAATACCTGGCTCTCCGGTTCTGAAACCAAACTTCCACCTGCCGTGGCCTAAGCTTCAACTCCTTAGCCAAATCCTGCTTTTGTTTCTGTTCGAAATGAAAAATAAGAAATAGCAAATCAGCCAAATGATAAATAAATAAATATTGCAAGTTACGTGTTTGTGAAAAGTCCCGAGTGAAACACATACAGGATTGAGAGTACTGTGCAGCTTGAAGCTTTCCTCCAAAAGAGCCGATTGAGCCTTACTGAGCCTGAGCTTTTTCCGGCCATTAGATCCATCATCGTCGTCGTCGCTAGCCCTGGACGAGATCGCCCTCTCCCTCTCCACCTCCTCGCTTCCCGGCTCCCTCTCTCTCTTCACGCTGCTCACGTTAGAGAACGACGACGCCGCGCTGTCCTGCCCGTACAGCTGATCCTCGCCGGAAAAGGCGGCGATCTTGCCGTGATTCTGATCGGAAACGGAGGGCTTTTTGGGCAGATCGCCGGATAAGCTGAGAGTGAGCGACGGCTCGTATTCGAGCTTCTGGCCTGCTGGCTTCTTGGACTTGTATTCTCCGGTAGAGAATCCAAGTCCTAGAACCAGACCGGTATTGCATATATCATCAAAACCCATTTATGTTTTTTTTTTTTCTGTTTTTTGTTGGGAGTTAATGATACTTTAGGTGTGGAGAAATATGAAGAGAAGAGGGTGACTATATATTGAGAGAAAAATGTTTATTTTATTCTTTTTCTTTTGTGTGTGTGTGTGTGTGTGTGTGTGTGGGTGTATTTGGGGGAAAATGAGAATGAAGAGAGGGGGGCAAAGGGGGTGTCTTTTTGTAGTGGTGGGATTGGTGGGTGGTTAGTATTCTATGATTAATAAATCAACAGAATGAATTAAGTATGAAAAGGAATTTTTGGGTAAGGAAGTGATGAAAAAGTCACACACTCACTCACTTTCTCTCTCTCACACACTAAAAGATAGCCAGGTTGACCATCTTGAAACACCACTTATTGTTATGTCACCCAATAATGATGACCACCAAGGTGGAAACTGAAAAGGAAAATCTTCATTTTTAGTCTTTTTTTTTTAATTAATGGTGGTGAGTTTTCTATTGTACTGTTGTATAAATCAAATGATACTTGATAGTGTTTGGAAATAATACAAAAGTCATGATACAAGTAATCATTATTGGTAGTCCATGAAATATAAAATCAAAATAAAATAAAACCCACAATAAGTTGGAATCGCTACCTCTTTAACTCGGTCTATTTTGTCGAGTTTTAACTATGTTATTTGAAGGTCCTAACTCGACCTATTTATGCTCCTTTGGGCTTGCCACATCTTCATCGACTTGAGGACTCTTTCTGCCGCTCCGATCGACCTCCGTTTGGCATGTTGTAGTTTCGCTCGACCAAGCAGTCTGTCCGGTCCGGTTGGTTGGTTTATTGATTCTATCCGACCAGGTATGGTATCCCAAATCACAATCAGAGATTGTACCCGCAATATTATTTGACGGAAATAAAATAAAATTGTACAAAAATTTATGTTATTCATAAAATTCATTGTTACAAATTTGACATACCTCGTGGCAGTGGCGTAGGTATGTTCAATTGCTCTTGGGCTTTAGCCCGGTAAATTTTTTTGGAACCATATATATATAGACTTAAAATAATTTTAATTATGTATATGTAACAAAAATTGAAATTGAACAATGTCTATAATGTTAGTCTAACTAATTCAAATATATGGCATAATAACATCAAAATTATAGAACTATTTTAAATTTAAATAACCATCTCATAGACATCAATTTTGAGTGAATTTATCTTGATAAAATTAAATAGTTCTTTGAAATTTGAGAAATGATTGTTCAACAAGTTAAATTAATTTGTTCCTAATAATAATTGTTCTTAAAAAATAATATCTTTTATCATATTTTTTTATTTAATATCTGCTACCCCCTCTATTTTTATTTGTCAATTTGGATTTATTGACTATTAATCAAATAAATGACGTTTTGAATCTTTTATACATATAGTTTTATTGTTATCTTCATTTAATTAATAAACTACACGTTTTAAGAGGAAAGTTGTGGAAAATAATGAGTTTTCTCCTTTACAAAAATATAAAAAAACTGAAAAGAAAGAAATTAACTAGTATTAATATTCTTTAAATAAGGTGAATATTGACAATTTTTTTTATATAATTTATGTGTTAAAGCACAAAACGATATCTAGAAAAAATAATGCAGGGGGTGTAATTGTAGCCCGGGTGAGTTATAATTTTATGGCTCCGCCCTTGTCCAGTGGGACATTATCGACTTCTCATCTCTTCTCTTCAAATCAAGTTCGAAAGATTTTGAAGATGCATGACGTTCTCTTTAAACAAAATACACATAGAGCAACAGAAGATAATGTCTCCTTAATTAAGCCACAAATCATCCGCAGATCGTCCACTATATCAAATTCATCCAACTTGGGTCAAACAAAAACGGCTCAACTTGTCATTCTAAAAGTGTTAGAATATCATTTGTGAGTTGTCCCACATTGTTCATACATGGAAAATAGACCCACCTTATAAGTCTAATGGGCTACTCCTCCTTCCACCAATTGGTTTTGGGATGGAATCTCACTAAGGCTTCTTATGGACTTTCCCTGCTTTTGGCGCGCTTCATGTTAGTGGGACCGCACCCGTTTTTTCCTCAGTTTCTTACATGGTATCAGAACTGATTCTATTGGGACCGTGCAATGACGTACCCGTTTATGAGAGTCTGTTTCCCCATGTACCCGTTTATGGGAGTCTGCTTCTAGTAGGCTTGGGGCACCCAACCCAATTGGGCTTGGGCTTCCGAAAGATTCACAAGTGAGGTGGCGTGTTAGAAAATCACTTGTGAGTTGTCCAACATCGTTCATACATAGAAAATAGACTCACCTTATAAGTCTAAAGGGTACTCCTTCTTCCATCAATTGGTTTTGGGATGGAACTCTATTTGGGCTTCATATGGGCTTTCCTTTCTATGGTGCGCTTCATGTTAGTGGGACCACACTCGTTATCCACGAGTTTCTTACATGGTATCAGAGCCGGTTCTATTGGGACCGTGTGATGACGTACCCGTTTATGGGTGTCTGCTTCCTCACGTACCCGTTTATGGGAGTCTACTTCTAGTAGGCTTGGGGCACCCAACCCAGTTGGGCTTGGGCTTCCGAAGGACTCACAAGTGAGGGGGCGTGTTAGAATATCACTTGTGAGTTGTCCCACATTGTTTATACATGGAAAATAGACCGCACCCGTTTTTTCCTCAATTTCTTACATGGTATCAGAGCTGGTTCTATTGGGACCGTGCGATGACGTACCCGTTTATGGGAGTCTGCTTCCTCACGTACCCGTTTATGTAAGTCTGCTTCTAGTAGGCTTGGGGCACCCAACCCAATTGGTCTTGGGCTACCGAAGGACTCACAAGTGAGGGGCGTGTTAGAATATCACTTGTGAGTTGTCCCACATTGTTCATACATGGAAAATAGACCCACCTTATAAGTTTAATGGACTACTCCTCCTTCCACCAATTGGTTTTGGGTTGGAACCTCAGTAAGGCTTCATATGGAATTTCCCTGCTTTTGGTGCGCTTGATGTTAGTGGGACCGCACCCATTTTTTCCTCAGTTTCTTACAAAAAGAAAATTCCATGGGGTGAAATAAGTGAAGCATTTCTATAAAGGAGAATGTTCACCTACCCACGGTGGGTACATGTTAATATGCCCACCGCTTATGTGGCATGCACACATTGGTGATGTTAATATTTTCAAAAAAATACATCACCAAGTGTGCATGCCACATACGCGGTGGGCACATTAACATGTGCCCACCGTGGGTAGGGGAAGCATTACTTCTTCTATAAAAACAAATCTTAATGTTCTTTGATAAGAGTCTCAACTATCAATAAAGCTTCTCGATATAGGCAAAAACTATTCAAACCTCAAATTAACATGATCCTTGATATGAACCTAAATTATCTATAAAGCACCTCGATATGAGCAACTATCCAAAAAATTAGAGGGTTCCATATAGAGATCGAACTTGCATTATCATTTGATCAAAAAAAAATTAAATTGTACAAACATTTTGTGTTTTTGACAAAATTTATAGTTACAAAATTGTGACGATAACTTTGATTTATGAAAATAAATTTTAGAAAAAACATAAAATTTAGGTACAACTTGATCTTATTTTGATCAAACGATATTGAGAATACAATATCGATATGGAACCCTCTCATTTTTCTCATTGTGGACTTAGATCCATCTTGAAATTTGGATTTGAGACTTGGATCTAAATTCTTCTAATATTAATTTGGGGATCGAATGACTTATTTTCATATTAAATGTTAGGACTTGATTTGATCGAAGATGACTTCTTGACGGTCTTTGTGCTTTTTTCATTCTTGAAGACATATTTTAACTTGAATAACGTTGATTTGAGGGCTTGGAAGCTTTTTCTTGTATCAAATGTTATGTTGCTTGAGCTCCACGACGAACACGGGTTGAATGTTGTTGAACTTCTTGGCTTTAACTTGAGAGAAGTTGATGGCATCTCTATTTCTTGTAGAAGAACGATAGTCTATTTTTCTTCTTCTTAACATGTTTATCCATTGAACCCTGAAGGTGCTTCGGAGACTTTAGTTTGGACTGAACGTCCATTTTCATCTTGAAAGCCCTGGGATATTCAAAAACACCTTTAGATCTTCAAGAACGTCTTTGGATCTTCATGAAATTCTTGAGAGCTCTGTTATTTGAGCCTTAATTTATGATGTGTGATTTTTGGCTTTGGAAATAACCTTATTTGAATATACATGAGATAGATTCTTGGAGAAGAAAACATCAATTTTGTCCTTTATTATTTGATGTTATCTATTTCCTCATCGTAAGATTTTTTTTTTTTTTTATCTTAATATTTAACTTGGTGGACAAGTAATATTACTTTACAATTAAATATCTTAAACATCATGAATTTATGTACAAAAATTATACAATAACAAATTAATAAAATATTGATTTTTTTTTTTTATCGTTAAATAATTTTGTATTGATCAAAATTGAAAGTCATACAACCGAGTCGGCTTTCAAAAGCGTAGTGGGTAACCACAAGTCGGTTCCTCATAAAACATTGAATTTTTGATATCTACCGTTGTTTTATTTATAATTTTATTCAGTGATAATGTATAGCTTTCAAAATATGTTTGGACCTAAGTATAATTCTAGTTCTGTCAGTGAGTAATTTAAAAAAAAAAAAAAAAAAATACATAGAAGTGGCATCCATTAATTATTATTATGATTATATTTTGATTTATTGAAAAGTGAGTCCGTAACATTTACACATGCCTAATAACAGTTGTAATTAAAACTAAAGTCCATTACAAAATGGCCGAAGTCAAGAATGTAAGTAGAAATTAAAGAAGGAATTATGGGTAAAATTCACATGGGAATGTATTGGGGGCACACATCAAGAGAATGATTCTTGTGCTGTTTGGCCACCCATTAGCACGCCAAATTATACTGTTCTGTAAGAAACGGGTAAAAGGGTGCGATCTCACGAACGTGAATCGCACCATACAAAGATGAGTCTAGATGAGCAATAATGAGATTACATTCAAAATTAATTGGTAGTAAAAGGAATGAATAAGTAAGTTATATTTTCTTGTATAAACGATGTGGGACAAATATTCTAACATGTATTTTTTTTTTTTTTACCACTAAAAATGTCCCTTATTTTTTTTCGCATACGTAATTGCGTTCATCACTCAACTTGTGTAAAAGTCCAATGTCTCAATGTTTGTTGCTCAACGCTTTCATCGCCTCAAACTATTCTTATCATGAGAAATAAAGAGCATACATAATTTTTCACCACTAAAGTAGGTCCTTTGAACAAAAAATAAAGTCAAAATTGCATATTAATACACCATATTTCATGTTTTTGCACTTTAATCACCACCTTTGAAATTTTACAATTTAATACAACACAACACACCTTAACTGTTTTTCCAAATCGATACATGAATGATGGTTCCGTTAAAAAGATGTAACGAAAATCAAACGTGGCATTAAGCCACGTCAATGCCATGTCAGATTTTTGTTAACAGAATCGTCATTCATATATGGATTTGCAAAAAAAATGGTAAAGGTAGTGTATTAATCTGCAAAATTCCACAGGTGGTGTGGTGTATTAATACGCAATTCTACCGAAAATAAATAAAAATAGCATGATTTTCCCATGTGCCCTCCTATAAGAATAATTTTTTCAATATTCACAATGATTTTAGTGTTGAATGTGGTGGGTTGAGAATATTGGAAAATCTATTTTGAGATTTTGGTACAATTATTTTGAAAAAGAAAAAGTGTGCATCATATCTTCCCACATACCCTTGTATTTTTCTTCACAAACATGATGGGCCCCTTTAATGATCAGCCAATACTCAAAATACTATAAAGTTTAAATATTTTTAAATCAATCAAATATCATAATTAAAGATTAATGTCTAATTAATTAGACTAAGCTTCAATTGTCAAAATTACCCATGATCAGAATAGTACTGTGGTGGGGAAGTTGTTTAATATGGAAATCAAAAGCAATAATTTTAGTGCCTAGCTAATAGCTATAGTAGTTAAAAACTGAATTTGGGGCAGACCACATGACATGTCCCTTAACACCATGTTTGGTTTAATTTGTCTGTAAACTGGGCCTGATGTAACTTTTGGCTCACTTATTGTTTTCCCCACTTTTCCTTATCATCTGCATAATTGTGGAGTATAAAATCAAATGTTTTTGTCTTTTTTTTTTTTGTTGAAAAATGTTAAAAAATAGCTATATAATATATATGTATATAACTGCTAGCTAATCATTAAATAAAACCTAATAAATCTTATCTATATGACATTTTTCTAATATAATAACCGTTACAATCCATTATTATTATTATTATTATTATTATTATTATTATTATTATTATTATTATTATTAATTCAGACTATCTCATTAATGATAAATAATTTTTTGGACTTTTTTTTGGGTTAATTAAAATAAAAACGTTATAATTTATAGTAGCTGAGTAATAATTATATTTTTTATTCTATCATATAACTGTTATCATTAAAATTAATACTTATATTTTACACTAAATGATATATCAAAGTTACATAAAGATAAAAAAAATTATATTGTAAAAAATTTGTGTTCGAGCAATTTATTCTAAACTTAGTGTTATATTTTTTTATTTGATTAAGCGATTGTTTTTTAAATACATTAATCTGTTATAATGTAACAGTAAAACTCTTTAAAATCGCATAAACAATTGTTATAATAAATTGAATATTTTGTAGGTAATTAATTGTTTTAATCCCTCAGAATTACAAAAATTATATTATTTATTATATTTTATGCAATCAATATAGTGATTCATATGCAATTAAATCGCTATGTACTATTTATTTTAATCACCTATCGAATTGAAAAACATAACACATTTATCTAACTTATACTTATAATATAATTATACTCATAAATATAACTAATAATGCTCTATGTTTATAATATAATAACATTATAACTTATAATTTTAATATTATATGCATCAAACAACTTATAATATTTTATTTACATCTGTGCAAATGCACATAGTCGAATACTAGTATAACAGAGATGCACAAAATAGTTAATAAAGAAGTGTAAAATGGTAAAAAAAAAAAAAAAAAGAAATAAATATAAATTAATAAAAAAAAAGTAGGCCAAACACACCATGGAGGTGTGTGGTCTCATCTCGTGGGGTGATTGGAATGTGATTCATAAACACGAATGAGGGATCTTTGCTTAACTACAAAGTTGATAGAGGCGTGTTTGGGGACCCCACCAATCTGTTTAGGATTGCAAAACACAGTATATAGAAAATGGTCCATTATTGTCGGCTATGCTGTGATGGCTCTTATGATATATGAGAAAGAAAGGCCACCAGTTATGCATGATTAATACACCTTTTGATAGATATATCCATTAATATTAATAATAATAATAATAATATTAATCAATGTGCATTTGAATATCCTTAATATATTTTTCGTTTTTTTTTTTTTTTACATTATCTTCAATTTGCTCACATTTACCAATTTGTCCTTACTTGCATCAATAATTAATATCAATATATTCCAAGTGCTCCAAATTATTTATGGCTCTAACGTTTTAGTGCATGTTAAGAAATTTGATGACATGATTATTAGATATAGATACACTACTATGAATATGTATCTGTAGTAATTTTTATATAGTGTGGGGGTTTGTTCAGTCAATTTTTTATACACTACTACGTAAATTTCTTTTAAGTTCTATATAGTAACGTTGATGGACGGACCCGATCAACGGTTAAGATTAAGTTTAGTGAAGATGAAAAAGAAAGGATAAGGATAATTCATGGTTAAAATAGGTTTTATTACTTAATTACGAGGTCAATCTCTGTTGATAAGATCAGCACTTCTGTTACAATTTGAGATAATCGGGGGAATTTATTACAGATTTTAAAGAGAGAAAGTAGTGGTTGGGAAATCAACAACCCAAAATAAATAAAATGGGTCTTCCATTTCCAGCAACCTTAAATTCGGCGCTGTTCACGCACTATTCACCCTGTCTCGTCGCACAGTACTTATGCAGGTGAGTCGGCGCCGCTTTGACAGTTATTTAATGCGATTTGAGGTTTTCTTAATCATTTCCTGACAGACATTTAATGCACAAATGAGAGACATTAAATGCTGGCACTCCTTTTTTGCCAAGCTAGATACCCTAGGACGATAGGCTAGGGTGCCTTGTCCCATCGATGATCATTAGATGTCAAGTGGTAATATTATATCGTTTTCGAGCCTTCGCTTAGATAGATGCCGACCCTGTGGAATCTTCAGGTCGGACTTTCGATATTTATTGGTCTCCCAACTCTTAACAAACTACTTTTCTCCTGAGGGGATTGGCATTACATTTCAATGGTCAAAACGCCGACCTCGCGGGTTGCACTAGCTGTCGCACTGATGGATTTTGCTAGCCGGTCAGCTCGGCAACTCGTAATATGTGCTGACCGGTGTCGTGAGATCGTCTTTCTCCGGTACCTTCTCCAAAACCAGGGATCCTATATCAGTCTAACTAGGATATCAACAAGTAATTTGTAACATTTTTTTTTTTTTTTGTTTTTTTTTTTTTTTTTTGTTTTATAGTGTGGGGTTTATTCTGTCAATTTATCTACGTACACACGCAAAAATAATAGAAATTAAATAGAAAAAAAAAAAGAAAGAAGAGAAAACACACAAGAACTTCTTCAATCAATGATATAAGCCGATGGATGGGCCCTATGAATTATACTAATCCAAGACGCAGGTGTAATTCACCCATTTGCCACAATTAATTAATGTGACCTAAATTTATAATCATGGTATGTAGCAGTTCAAGTTCCACAGTTATTGCATTTACAAAAAAAAAAAAAATAAAAAAAAAAATTAAAAAAAAAATAAAAATTAATAATTGACATTTTATTTTAATATGTGGGGTTTTAGACGGTAGACACATGTTAATATGTTCGCCAATTATGTAGCATGCACACATTGATGATATTAATATATTACAAAAAGTACATCACCAATATGTGCATGTCACATAAGCGGTTGAGATATTAACATATGTCTACGGTTGAGATATTAACATATGTCCACCGTGAATAGAGAAGCATTATTATTTAGATACATCAAACATTTGTGTTTTTCATGCCATACGTTAATGTAATGTGACAAACAGTAGCTGTGCGGAGTTGATCAGAATTTGGGTGCAAACAAGCAACACAACATGCCTAACAAATTGACTAATTCAATTCAATATTTTCCTTTCATATATATTTTTTTTTCTGATTAAAATATATATATATATATATATTTTATTTCCAATTTTTGGTCAATGTTATTAGCATGATCGGAAATATTCAACTCATTCGTGTTTTAGAGTATCTCCAATGAGAAGCATGATGATAACATTGTTGATCGAGTTTTTTGTACGTAGAAAGTCAGTTCAACAATATGACTCGTCCAAATGTGGGAAATTAATCAGTAAACTTGATATTTGTAAAAATAAAAAACAACGAAATCTCATCAGGGAATTAATGATTCCAGTAATGTTGATACTCGTACAAAAAAAAAAAAAAAAATTAAAAATATTAGATTTAAAAAAAAAATATTTATATGTTAGAGTGAAAGTAAATAGAACTAATTTGTGGATATTTAAATCATAATTTATTTATTTATTTATTTATTTATTTATTTTCTGATTCAAACTCAACGTATCTCTATTTTTGTTATTTATTTTCTTTTGTGGAGATGAAGATCAAATTTTTAATTCGAAATAATTCGTAATTAAAATTATAATATTTTCTTACACAAAATTAAGTGTTGCACAATGTTTTCTTAGTTTTATTACTTATTTGGTTTATTATATATTTTTTTCTGTGTTATATGTTTTTTTTTTTTTTTTT
>CACSLK010027833.1:16248668-16262379 GCA_902706635.1 Striga hermonthica
TTTTTTTTTTTTTTGGTTTAAGTTGGAGTGTTTGATATGCATTATCCGATCAAAGTTGGAGTGTTATTTATTTAGTCTTTTAAAAACAACTTTATAATTTTATTTTGTTTCTTAGTCTTTTAAAAATTACTTTATCATTTTATTTTGTTTCTTAGTCTTTTACAAACTACTTTATCATTTTATTTTGTTCTTAGTATTTAAGAAAAAAAATATATATATATGCGTGAATGAAAGTATTCATTGGAGATAGTAATCGAAAACAGTCCAATTGTTTACTGACGCGATGCACTAGATGTTCTTAGGACATCCACAACCCTTAACACAAAATTCATTCATTTAATCAAAAAGTAACATTTTCTCTCATCCACATCATCTCCATATTATCTTTCCACTAAATCTCTCTCCATTTTAATACACATCTGTAGTTTATAATTTCTGTTTTTGTATGTGAATTTCAAGAGAATGACTTAAGAAATAGAAGGAATTTTGGTAAAACGAACAAAGTCGAGGCACGTAAGATACGCTCTCCTTAAGACGAAATAACCCCGTATATTACCCACGGTTCACGGCTAACGCCTCCAAGATACAACGACTTTTGATTTGTGTATAGTGGTAACTCAAATACACAAACCTTCGGCGAACAATACTTAAGTTTCGGAACTCTCAAGATAGGAAAGAACACAAAGAACACAAGATGAATATGAACTTTCTAAAAAGGATGCAAAAGTTGTAAAATTATTTGATGTATGAATGATCTCATGTTAGTGGGTATTTATAGATGTAAGGAGACACCTCCAATAGGTTTAAGTGTCAAAAGACACCTTTTGGGACGTGCCCGAACAAGAACAGATGTATCTAGTGGCCAAAAGATACCTTATGGTCACCAAGGGTTGCAACCCTTTGATTTCCGCAGCCAGTTGCGCGCCCGTGCGCCGCTGGCTCGTACGAGCTCATACGGACTCGGAATCGAGTTCCGTTTTTTCCTACTTGTCCCCAACGAGCCCCTCTACAATTCTAGCATACATAATGCATATTTATGGCTCGTTTAGTTTGTCCAAATATTTATTAAAATATAATATTTGTGAACCCTACAACCTTTTGAGTTGTTTAAACTCAATTAATTAAAATACAACACTTAGAATTAATTTCTCATTCACTTTAAAAAGGTTTTGAGACTTTTCTAAGTATTCTACTTACGAAAAATAGAATTGTTAAATCGGTACAAAACCAATTTTTTCTTACAATCCCCCACATGAATTAAATTAATGCATGTATGCAATACTTGAGAGTTCCAGCGAACCATCATTGCATCAGGATAGATAGCTTGTGGCTTTGAATCTTCCTTAGTGAAATACTATCGGATACAATAGTCGGTTAGTAGCGCGATGCTTTGAACTTACCGGCTGTTTGCGTGCACTAAGACAATAATACTCACACAATAACAGCTCTAACAATTTCTTGTTTTCACGTTGTGTCCATTTCGGTCTTGGATCATATCTCGGTTTAGTAAGGTTCGTTGAAGCGGCCAATTTACTTCTCACTTACAAAGGTGATTCTCCTATAAAGAGTATTCTGCCTTACTCCACCCGTAGGTATAGGAATCATTAAAAGTCCTTGACTTAACCTCACCACTTAGGAAGATTTTAACACTTGACGGTTCTTGGGAATGGGTGAAACTTTCAAGTGTTTCACTGAACTGTCAAAACTTAGTTTTCCCATTGAACCAAGGTTTCGGGCTCTCCGATTCTCAAGGTTGGGTTACCGCTAAGACTGTTCTTATGTTGTGGATTTTAATCCCATTCCCCTAACCAACTTGTACATTTGATCTCGATTAATGCCTTTAGTAAGCGGATCCGCTAGGTTTTCCTTTGACTTCACGTAGTCAACCGAAATAACCCTACTCAAGATCATTTGTCTTATTGTAATATGCCTTCGACGTATATGTCGAGACTTACCATTGTACAAGCTACTTTGTTCCCTTCCAATTGCCGATTGATTATCACAATGTATCATTACAGCGGGCACCGGTTTTGTCCAGCATGGAATATCTTCAAGGAAATTCCTAAGCCATTCAGCTTCTTCCCCGGCTTTGTCCATGGATATAAACTCGGACTCCATCGTGGATCTAGCAATACACGTTTGCTTAGAAGATTTTCATGACACCGCTCCTCCACCTATAGTGAACACAAAACCACTAGTGGACTTGGAGTCTTTAGTGTCGGATATCCAATTCGCATCACAATACCCTTCAAGTACCACTGGATACCTCGTATATGTTATTCCATAACTCAAGGTATGTTTCAAATACCTAAGTACCCGAATAAGTGCATTCCAATGGTCATTGCTCGGGTTACTCGTGAACCTACTTAGTTTACTCACAGAATATGCTATATTGGGGCGAGTACAATTCATCAAGTACATCAAACTCCCAATTACTCGTGAGTATTCTAGTTGAGACACTGGTTCACCTCGATTTTTAGCTAAGTGTTGAGTTAAATCAACAGGCGTCTTAGCTGGAGGCTTATCAAATGCATTGAACCTCTTCAAGATGTTTTCGACATAATGGGATTGTGACAAAACAATTCCTTATGAACTTTTAGAGATATTAATCCCTAAGATTACATCGGCTTTTCCCATATCCTTTATGTCGAAATTATTTTTCAACATTTTCTTGGTACTAAGAATTAAACCATTATTTTTTCCCAAGATTAACATGTCATCAACATACAGGCATACAGTCACGAATAAATCGATGTTACCTTTAATATAGACACATTTATCACACTCGTTGATTTTAAATCCGTTCGATAACATCACTTTGTCAAACTTTTTGTGCCATTGCTTAGGTGCTTGTTTTAGCCCATAAAGCGACTTAACCAAGCGACACACTTTTTTCTCTTTACCAGGTGCAACGAACCCCTCGGGTTGTTCCATATAAATTTCCTCCTCGAGGTCTCCGTTTAAGAATGTCGTTTTCACATCCATTTGATGAATCTCAAGGTCATGCATTGCAGCAATTGCAATGAGAACACGTATAGACGTGATTCGAGTTACAGGAGAATACGTATCAAAGAAATCATATTCCTCTGTTTGCTTAAACCCTTTTACAACCAATCGGGCCTTATATTTATCAATAGTTCCATCAGCTTTATACTTCCTTTTAAGGATCCATTTACATCCCAAAGGTTTGCTACCCGGTAGGAGATCAACCAACTCCCAAGTATTATTGTGCATAATGGATTCAATCTCACTATTGATGGCTTCTTTCCAAAAGGGAGCATCCGGACTTGTCAAAGCCTCTCGAATGGTTCTCGGTTCGTTTTCTAACACATAAGTTAGAAATTCAGGACCAAAAGACTTAGGTACTTTTGTTCTCTTACTACGTCTTGGCTCATCCTCAATTTCTTGAGGTAGCTTGGCCTCTTCAAATGTCCTTTTTCTCGGAATTATTTCTTCCTTGTCTTTACGAGGAAAAATATTCTCAAAGAACACCGCATTTTGAGACTCAATAGTTGTTCCGTTATGAATCTCCGAAATTTCTGATTTGTGCACCAAAAATCGATAAGCACTACTATTGTTTGCATAACCAATAAATATACAATCAATAGTCTTTCGTCCAATTTTAAATTGTTTCGGTTTAGGTATTTCAACCTTTGCCAAACACCCCCACACTTTTAAGTATTTGTAGGTAGGTCTATGACCTTTCCATAACTCATATGGCGTTTTGTCGTTACCTTTGTCGGGTAATTTGTTCAAAATATAATTTGGCGAAAGAACCGCTTCCCCCCACAAGTTTTGGGGTAAGCCCGAACTTATCAAAAGCGCATTCATCATCTCTTTTAGTGTCCGATTCTTTCTCTCGGCCACTCCATTAGATTGCGGTGAATACAGAGCCGTCGTTTGATGAACAATACCAGACTCTTTGCAGAGCACTTCAAACGAGGCTACATACTCGCCTCCTCTATCACTTCAAATCGCTTTGAGCTTTCGACTAAGTTGATTTTCCACTTCATTTTTATATGTCTTAAAGGCCTCTAATGCCTCGTCTCTACTCTTTAGTAGATAAACGTAACAATACCTTGTACAATCATCTATGAATGTAATAAAATACTTCATCCCCGCTCGAGTTTGCACAAATTTTAAATCACATATGTCAGTGTGAATTAACTCGAGTGGACTAGTGCTTCTCTTCACCGGTTTAAATGGTGTTTTAGCCACTTTTGCTTCAACACATGTTTCGCACTTGTTGTGTGAATCAATTTTAACTTCTAGTATCAATTCCAAATTCACCAACCTTTTAATTGTGTTAAAGTTCACATGTCCTAATCTATCATGCCATAAATTAGAACACTCCAACAAATAAGAAATACTTTCTTTATTCTTCGCCTCTTGGTGGATAACATTAATTACATTCATCTTAAAAAGACCCTCATCTAGGTACCCTTTCGCTAAGAAAACACAATTCTTAGTCATTACAAATTTATCGGCCTCAAAGACTAATCTAAAATCGGCTTTGCTCAAAAGAGCACCGAATACAAGGTTCTTACGGATGTCCGGGACATGCAGCACTTCCGTTAGCGTCAAGTCTTTGCCCGAAGTCATTTTCAGCACCACTTTTCCCGTTTCCATGACGTTTGATGTCGAAGAGTTGCCCAGGAATAGCTTCCTTCCGTCGGTAGGGGTATAAGACGAGAACATATCTCTATCTGCACAAATATGCCGAGTTGCTCCCGGTATCAACCCACCATTCTCGTGGATTATTAACCAAGTTAACTTCTTGGACCACGGTGGTTAGATCGAGCTCAGATAAGTCAATGGGAACAGATTTATCCTCGACTAAATGTTCGCTATCTTTACCCTTCTTCGGGAGACGACAATCTTTCGCAAGATGCCCAAATTTACCACAATTGTAGCAATTCCCTTTGAACTTCTTGGTGCTCGTTTGAGGTTGATTTCCCTTTGAAGTTCTCTTGCGCTTCTTATTAGAGCTTGACTCGGCCAAGTTTGCGTTAGCCTCGAAGTCGCTCCGGTTGGCCCTTACTTCAGATTTTCGATTATCTTCCTCAATTCGAAGTCGAACAATCAAGTCCTCCAATGTCATCTCTTTGCGTTTATGCATGAGATAGTTTTTGAAGTCCTTCCAAAGTGGTGGTAACTTTTCAACAATAGCCGCAACTTGGAAGGCCTCATTCACAATCAATCCTTCGGCCAACAAATCGTTAAAGATGATTTGAATCTCTTGAACTTGGCTAACCACCGACTTGGTGTCCACCATTAAGTACTTTAGAAATTTTCCGACGAGAAATTTTTTAATCCCGGCATCTTCCGTCTTGTACTTCATCTCCAAGGAATTCCATAACTCCTTTGCCGTCTTAATCGGACTATAAACATTATAGAGAGAATCATCTAGTCCGTTAAGGATATAATTTCTACACAAGAAATCATTGTGATGCCAAGCATCCGAGGTCGTACGCTTTTGCATGTCGGTCTCACTTTCGGGGACGATCAAAGGGTCCTCCGAAAGAAAACGAGAGAGGGAGAGAGTTGTGAGATAGAAAAGCATTTTTTGTTGCCACCTCTTGAAATCAGAGCCATTGAACTTCGGCGGTCTCTCGCCTTGGACAGGAGCAGCTACCATCGGTATAGCGGTAGGTTGAGCATTTGTTTGGTTTTCTTCGGTTGCCATCTTATGAACTCATAATATTTCGTCTTAAGATTGTAGTTTATAATTTCTGTTTTTGTATGTGAATTTCAAGAGAATGGCTTAAGAAATAGAAGGAATTTTGGTAAAACGAACAAAGTCGAGGCACGTAAGATACGCTCTCCTTAAGACGAAATAGCCCCGTATATTACCCACGGTTCACGGCTAACGCCTCCAAGATACAACGACTTTTGATTTGTGTATAGTGGTAACTCAAATACACAAACCTTCGGCGAACAATACTTAAGTTTCGGAACTCTCAAGATAAGAAAGAACACAAAGAAAACAAGATGAATATGAACTTTGTAAAAAGGATGCAAAAGTTATGGAATTATTTGATGTATGAATGATTTCATGTTAGTGGGTATTTATAGATGTAAGGAGACACCTCCAAGAGGTTTAAGTGTCAAACGACACCTTTTGGGATGTGCCCGAACAAGAACGGATGTATCTAGTGGCCAAAAGATAACTTATGGTCACCAAGGGTTGCAACCCTTCGATTTCCGCCGCCAGTTGCGCGCCCGTGCGCCGCGGGCTCGTACGAGCTCATACGGACTCGAAATCGAGTTCCGTTTTTTCCTACTTGTCCCCAACGAGCCCCTCTACAATTCTAGCATATATAATGCATATTTATGGCTCATTTAGTTTGTCCAAACATTTATTAAAATATAATATTTGTGAACCCTACAACCTTTTGAGTTGTTTAAACTCAATTAATTAAAATACAACACTTAGAATTAATTTCTCATTCACCTTAAAAAGGTTTTGAGACTTTTCTAAGTATTCTACTTACGAAAAATAGAATCGTTAAATCGATACAAAACCAATTTTTTCTTACAACATCTACATTCCTACACATTTATTTAAATACATATGTGGGACCCATTACCCGCTCATTCAATATATTTTTTATATCTCGTTCTCAATAAAAATAAATTTTAATATTTATAAATTATAATAATAAATTTTAATATTTATAAATTATAATAATAAATTTTAAATGCATGAAAATGAAAAGTCACTACAAAACCAAGATAACTTAAATTAAGATTATACAAGAAAAATTAGTACAATTACAAAAAAATAAATTAAATATATATATATAAATTGTTAAAATTAAATGAAAACAAAAGAAAAGCAGCATTAAAATTAAATGAAAAAAAAAAAGATAAAAAGAACAAAAAAAAGGCCCAGGCCTTGAAAACAAAAAATAAAAAATAAAAAATAAAAGCTCAAAAGAGCCATTCAATGTAATGTTGTCTAAACGGCAGATGAATCGACCCGTCATATTTTATATTCAATCAACATAAAGATTTATTTATAAAACGTCATATTTTTTAGTTATATATATTTTTTATAACTGTGTTTTGGGTAAACCCAACAGAATTCGATATCAGAGACGGACTTAGGAAGGGGTTCTGCAGGGACACAAATCCTGTGGATTTTTTTTAACTATTATGTATATAATTATATTGTTAATATAATATTTTAGGGGCTGGCTACGGTGCCGTGCAGGCACCATTCCGTTAATTTAATCTCAGCCATTAGATCTTGTAAAATTGATATGTAAACTTCATCAAGGATCTTGAATAAATAATTTGGTATATACGAAACACTTACTTAATGCGGAAGACGACATAATTTTGTGATCTGGATCTTGATGATCACACGAGATTGAATTAATTGGTAGGTCTAAATCAGTTTCTCCCTCCTGACCTTCTCTTAACGTAGCAGAAAAGTGATGGGATTATGACTGCGTACCCTAATAGGAGGAGAGAGGACCAATTTATATAGGGGTGTCTTTAGATCTGGTACGTCCATCAAATATCCAGATTAATGACTTAGATTTGTTTGACTATTAAATAAAGTCTGGCCCAATAAGATAATTAAATGTGAGCTCAATGCTTTCGGGCCACATATTCTTACATTCTCCCACTTGGTCCGAAAGCCCATAATTTAATAGTATAACATTAGGTGCACATAAACAAATCCCATCATGCCATACATCATAATAAACTATGACATGATAAACCATATAGTGAGAGTTATGGCGGTTGTACACTCTCGATTCGCATACTTCCTTCCATATACTACTACACTAATAGTTCAACACATCAAGTTCCATAATTATATATAAATATCATAATGTCCACTTAATTGTCATGAAAACATTCATTTCTTGTTCTAAACATAATGTATACAAAATCATAATAAACAAGAAATTCCATAATAGTCAGAAACATAACATCAATGAGCTCAAGAGTGTGCCATAACATCATCATAATCAATCATCAATACAACCAAGACCCATTTTATGTACATGTTCGTTAAATGTCTTTGGTTGTAGACCTTTAGTTAACGGATCAGCAATCATAAGGTCCGTTCTTATATGTTCGATGCACACTCTTTGTTTCTGAACTTCCTCCTTAACGGCAAAATACTTTAATTCCGTGTGTTTTGCACCCTTGGAATATTTGTCGTTTTTGGAGAAGAAAACTGCTGCGGAATTATCACAATACAATTTCAGCGGCTTGGTAATGGTGTCAACAACCCCAAGTCCCGAAATAAAGTTCCGCAGCCATAATGCATGAATTGTAGCCTCAAAACAAGCCACAAATTCAGCCTCCATGGTAGATGCAGCTATGACAGACTGCTTGGCACTTTTTCATGAAATTGCTCCTTCGGCGAGGAGAAAAACATAGCCAAACATTGACTTGCGACTGTCAAGGCACCCAGCAAAATCTGAATCTGAATATCCAATCACCTCAAGGCGATCAGATTTCTTAAATGTGAGCATATGATCCTTCGTCCCTTGAAGGTATCTCATCACTTTCTTTGCAGCTTTCCAGTGATCAAATCCAGGATTACTTTGATATCAGCCAAGCATTCCAACAGCGAAGCTAATATCAGGCCTCGTGCAAGTTTGCAAGTACATCAGACTGCCCACAACAGAAGCATATGGAATTGATTTTATACTCTTTCGTTCCACATCATTCTTAGGGCATTGCATAAGACTAAACTTGTCCCCTTTCTGTAATGGGACAACACTTGGTGAACAAGTTTTCATACTAAATCTCTCGAGAATTTTCTCGATATATGCTTTCGGAGACAACCCCAACAATCCTTGTGATCTATTCCGGAATATTGAAATTCCAATCACATAGGATGCCTCTCCCATATCTTTCATTTCAAAATTCTTTGACAGAAAATTTTTAGTCTCATGCAAAATTCCCAAATCATTAGCACCAAGTAGGATATCATCAACATATAGAACCAAAAATATAAACTTACTCCCACTGATCTTCTGGTAAATACACCGATCAACAGTGTTTTCTTGAAAACCAAAAGACGTGATGGTATCATTAAACTTAATATACCATTGTCTGGAAGCTTGTTTAAGTCCATATATTGACTTCTTAAGTTTACACACCATGTGACCCTTTCCTTCTATGGAAAAACCTTCGGGTTGATCCATATAAACTTCCTCATCTAAGTCCCCATTAAGAAAGGCCGTTTTCACATCCATTTGATGTAACTCTAGATCATACTGAGCTACTAAAGCCATAATGATCCTCAAAGAATCTTTCTTAGAAACAGGTGAAAAAGTCTCCTTATAATCAATGCCATATTTCTGAGTATAACCCTTAGCAACAAGTCTAGCTTTATATCGTTCGATATTGCCACTCGAGTCGCGTTTGGTCTTAAAGACCCACTTACACCCAACTCGTTTTGAACTTTCTGGCAACTCTACTAGATCCCAAACATTGTTTTTAGCCATAGAGTTTAACTTTTCTTTCATAGCATCAATCCATTTATGAGACTCGTCACTGTTAATGGCTTGTGAAAACGAAACAGGATCTTCATCAATGCTAGTATCATACTCCAACTCTTGCAAATAAACCACATAGTCATCCGAAATAGCAGATCTTCTCACCCTTGTAGGTTTGCTTAATGCTATTCCACGTGGTTCATTTATATTAGTTGGTGGCAAGTTAGTCTCTTCATGGGGTGCTACTTCATCCAAATTTTGTCCACCATTATTTTGTGGTTGTGGAACAATATTTGGTACAACTGTGGATATTGAAACATTAATGGGTAATGGAACATCAACCCTTATTTCATTAATTTCCACAGTCTCTTTAACACTCCCACTAACTTCACCATTTTCAATAAATCTAGCATTGGCCGTTTCAACGATTCTAGAACTATGATTAGGACAGTAAAACATATACCCTTTGGACTTCTCTGGGTAACCAATAAAGTAACCACTCACAGTTCGAGAATCCAATTTCTTTTCATGTGGGTTGTATACTCGTGCTTCTGTTGGACAACCCCAAACATGCAGGTGTCTCAAACTAGGTTTCCTTCCAGTCCATAACTCAAAAGGAGTTTTAGGACCGCCTTACTAGGAATCCTATTTAGCAGATACACAGCAGTTTTAAGTGCATACATCCACAAAGATTTGGGTAATGATGTATTACTTATCATACTCCTAACCATATCAATTAATGTTCTATTTCGCCTTTCTGCTACACCGTTTTGTTGAGGTGTGCCTGGCATAGTATACTGTTCACATATGCCATGTCTTTCAAGGAACTTAGCAAATGGACCGGGATTTTGTCCCGATTCATCATACCTTCCATAGTATTCACCACCTCTATCAGACCTTACTATTTTCACCTTTTTGTCTAACTGCCTTTCAACTTCATTAATGAAAACCTCAAGCGCATTTGCAGCTTGAGATTTTTCCTTGAGCAGATAGACATAACCATAACGTGAAAAATCGTCTATAAAGGTAATGGAATACTTTTCTCCATTAAAAGATGGAGCATCAAAAGGTCCACATATATCGGTGTGTATAATTTCAAGAAGCTGACTACTTCTTGTGGCTCCTTTCTTGTTATGTTTGGTTTGCTTTCCCTTAATGCAATCCACACACAACCCAAGATCGGTAAAATCTAGATCCAAAAGAATCTCATATTTCACCAACCTTTGCATTCTTTCTTTGGATACATGACCCAAACATTTATGCCACAAAAAGCAGAGTTCTCATTCGCTACACCACGTTTAATTCCAATGTTTTGATGAACACACATTAAAGATGCAGAAAAATCAACATCAAGTTTCAGTTTATATAAACCATCCATAAGAATTCCAGAACCAATAACGGAATCATGTTTATCAAACAAACTGAAACATCCATGTCCAAACTTAAAGGAAAACCCAAGAACATCAAGTCTAGAAATAGACATTAACTTTCTAGAAAATGAAGGTACATAGAGAGTTTGTAAAAGATCCAGGTGGTGCCCGGAATCTAAAACAATACGATAAGTCCCTATTCCTTCAATTGGGGCCTTCATACGGTTCCCCATAAACAAGAAGTTCTCATTTGGGTTTATGCTCTGGATTGTAAGAAATCCCTGCATCACATTAGAAACATGAGTTGTAGCACCAGAATCCAACCACCAAGTATTTGAAGGAACTTCAGACAAGTTTGATTCGAAACATACAAAGATATTAGAAATACCTTTCTTTTCAAACCAAGACTTGCGTTTCAGGCAATCTTTCTGTACGTGACCTTCTTTTCTACAGAAATAACATTTATTTGCCGATTTTCCTTCTTTTCATCATTAGTGACCTGTGAAACTTTAGCAGGTCCTTTCTTCTTAAACTTGTTGGATTTCGGTTTGAGAACATTATTCGCTCCATGACCCACAAGGTTGACTGTATGAACTCCTTGTGCCTTAAGCCTCGTCTCCTCTTAAACAAGCTTACTGGCCAATTCATTAACATCCCACTTATCCTTAATAGTGTTATAGTTAATTTGAAAATGCCCATATTCAGGAGGCAACGAGTTAAGCATAAATTGCACCAGAAATGAGTCATCAACAGTCATGCCCAAGGACTTAAGCCTTGCTGCAAGATTATTCATGTCAAAAACATGTTGCTGCATACTACGCGACCCATCATACTTTTTGGTCGTGAGTTCAGCCATAAGTGTTCCTGCCAATGACTTATCTGCGGAACGAAAATGCTCTTCCACAAGCAAAAGGTATGCTTTCGCATCCACATTATCGGGAAGAGTTGACGTAATATTGTTGGCAATCGTCATTCGCATAAAGCTCAAACATAATCTGTTAGACCTGTCCCAAGCCTTACGGTTTGATTTCTCAGCCTCACTGCTTTGATCATTAATGTCAGCGGGCTTTTCTTCAAGCAGAGCTAAGTCAATATCCAAAACACCTAAATGGAAATTGACTTGCTCACGCCATTCAGAGAAATTCAAACCATTGAAGACAGTAACAGAAGAAGCTTGCGAATGAAGAGAGATAGCTGCACAATCATAAAAGCTCACTTAATTAATAGATTCAGAAATCATTCATAAAATATATTGCAGGTCTCCTTTGGGTAAACCCAACAATATATATCATTATCATAAGTCGAATGTCATTTAACACTTAATGAGAAATTAAATAAACTTCGTCAAACATACATAATATCTTTGGATATCTACATACGCTCGACAAAAGATATTATATTTCTCCTTAATGTTTATTAGTTATAGAACATTGATTCACCTTTGGGTAAATCCGTAATTTCTAACAACCAATAAACTCATTATCTTAAATAATGACATTCTTAAGAGAACATAAGTTATATGACCAAACATTAGAAAATTAATCCGGCCACTTTGGTGACTAACAAATTAATTTTCACTTAATGTCATATAATAAACAATTGTAACAATAATATTATATGACCGAACATTAAAAATTAATTGGGCCACTTTGGTGACTAACAAATTAATTTTGCCTTAATGTCATATAATAAAATTATAACCACAAATTATATGACCGAATATTAAAAATTAATTAAGCCACTTTGGTGACTAACTAATTAATTTTACCTTAATGTCATATAATATAAATAATCATCATAATAACCACTTTCGTGGTTTACAGAGTCATGAGACGAGCAGGCCAACAGATTATTCAAACAATAGATAATCGCATCAATTAATCCAGGAGAACACATACTACTCCTAATGCTAGATCGGTCAACAAGGAGATAATCCAATCATGCGTGGCTTTCAAAATCAACAAAAGGAAAATAAACCACATTCTGCCACTACGAATCAAAGGACCAATGAAATGGACTTTCACATAAATTTCAATATCATACAGAGGCAATGAAAATATATGGGCAATGCTATATGTACACCCCTTTTTAATAAATTACACAAAGGGCAATGCTATATGTACACCCCTTTTTTACACACAAGGGGGTGTACATATAGACACCCCCAAATATATTTGCAGATGCATTTTACGCCATCAACATAAACATCAAACACAATCATTAAATAATTGATGCGACAAAAGAAAGAAACCATCGCCGAATTAATTTTCCGAATAAAACAACTTTTCGGCCAGTTATAACTTATATCAATCAATCATAACTTACAACAAATTATTCATCCACAACACATTCTCTGATACCACATGTAAACTTCATCAAGGATTTTGAATAAATAATTTGGTATATACGAAACACTTACTTGATGCGGAAGACGACATAATTTTGTGATCTTGATCTTGATGATCACACGAGATTGAATTAATTGGTAGGTCTAAATCAGTTTCTCCCTCCTGACCTTCTCTTAACGTAGTAGAAAAGTGATGGGATGACTGTGTACCCTAATAGGAGGAGAGAGGACCAATTTATATAGGGGTGTCTTTAGATCTGGTACGTCCATCAAATATCCAGATTAATGGCTTAGATTTGTTTGACTATTAAATAAGGTCTGGCCCAATAAGATAATTAAATGTGAGCTCAATACTTTCGGGCCACATATTCTTACATGATAGAGACCTTTAGATGTGGTAAAGGCCTACCAAACCAAAATGATGTGGCAAGTGTTTATTGGTTCCGCTAAAATGCAAAACGACACTTAAGAATTTTCCAATATTTTATATTTTGTAAGTATATTGGTTTGTGGTTTTTTTTTTT
>CACSLK010027833.1:16278928-16292283 GCA_902706635.1 Striga hermonthica
TTATTATTCTAATTTTAAATAACTTTTTTATTTACTACATTAGTTTTCTTAATATAATATATAAGTATGATATTGAACATATAAAACAAGAAATATTTTAATTATATAATATTTAATATGTAAGAAATGTAACTCAATTGGTAAGTTAATAGGTAATCTTGAGATAAAATAATGAGTGATTCTGAAAAAAAAAATTATAGGAACTAAAATGTTCACGTGTTTAATATATTTTTAATAGAAAAATTGTAAACACAATTACTCAATAAATACTACATAAAAAATAATGTTTGAGAGGACTACAAAAAATTTGCTATACTGCAATGAAAAATTCAACGGTAAGGTATGCTACTGAAAATTTCAACGAATATGTTGCTTTCATTGGTTATTTCAATAGAGTTCAAATTAAATTACATGAATTTTAGTGGATGTAAACATTTCAATTACCTGAATTTCTATTGGAATTTATTTTTTGGACCATATTTTCGTTGAAAAAATTGTTATTGGTATTGTGCAAAAATTCAATAGAAGTTCCATTAGAAAGATAATTGCAGTGATAGATCCAAAATAATTTCATATTGGGAGCATTATTTAGTTAATAGATAAAAAATATACCATCAAAATAACATGTCATTGCAATTTATAAATTATACTTTACATAATCTATCACCTTTCTAATTTGTAATACATTTTAATAAATCTATGCAATCACAATAAGGTAAAATATATTTAAGAAACCAAAAATCAAGATTTTTCTAAAATCAACATAAGAAAATCGTTACATTTGTTGTAATTTTTGTTGGAATTTTCTCATTTTCTTGTAGTAAAACTAAGACTTCAAATCTATAAAAAAAATGCATTATATATAATACTGTATGCAACTATTATTATGAAATTTTTGATACGATAGAAAATATAACACATTCAATGTAATTGACGTTCAATTTATGATAAGAATTAATTTTTTTCAAAGCAAACAAGATACTTTGAAAGGTCCTTAATTATTTTATTAGTATTGTAATAACTAAATAAGGGGTAAGAAAGATGACAAAACTTATAACTCTCATTAAATCCAAAAGTAAAAATGTTGATAAAATTACTTAATGTACAATATCAATTGGAGCTGGCTAATGATAAATATAAAACATACTTAAGATACACATATATTTTAATTAGAACTTTTAAGTACATAATATATATATATATATATATATATATATATATATATATATATATATATTCACATGTATATTTCTTTAAAAGTGGGTATGTTAATCTTAAAATTTTTTAGTTAAGATTTTTATTACTTTCTATCATTAAATTTTTTAATTTTCAAATACTTCATATTTTTTATTTGTTACCTTTTTATATGTAATATATCACATCATTTATTTTCAATGATGTTTGAGTTGACCCATATATTGCAATAAAATAAAAATAACATAATTATTTATATTGATATAAAATAATATGTATATATATCAGTACTAATTTAAAAGAGTAAAATGCATTTTTCGTCCTGTATGTTTACCCCTCTAAACATTTTAGTCCTCTTCGAATTACGTTTTTGATTTTCGTCCCGTATGTTTGAAAAAAGGTTACAAAAAGGTCTTTTTCATACATAACGGATGAAATTGGAACACCTTATTGCAAAACATAAAGGACCTTTTTATTGCGAAAAGGACCTTTTTGTAACCTTTTTTCAAACATACGGGACGAAAATAAAAAACGCAATTCGAAGAGGACTAAAATGTTTAGAGGGGTAAACATACAGGACGAAAAATGTATTTTACTCAATTTAAAATAATAAATTAGTCTTAAAGTATATAATATAATAAATTTTATATTCAAGTTAAATCAATTTTATTAAGTATAAAATAACATCGGACTTGTGGTATGTTTTCCATACATAAATTTGAAACAATTCATATTAAAAAAAAAGTAAAAAAATGGGTGTAAACTTCTAACTGTTCCCACGTTTTGGCTAGAGCGTCCAAATCCGATATATGTTTGACACGAGTTTGTCGTAATGCTGAAACTATGGCAAATGCACTTTAGGGTACAAACAAAGCGAAGCAATGTGAAGTCATAGATAAAAGGAAAGGCTAGGCTAGAGTAAGGAAATGAAATAACATTAGCTATGTGAAGTCAATTACTGCTGCAAAATGAACCCTATAATGGTGGTACCATATATGTATTCAGTGATTATGAAAATGACTTAGTTAATTAATATTTTATCAAACATTGGAAAAAATTCTAAAACTTTTTAATCCAATAATTCGTATAAAAAGTACAATTTTATCAAATATATTAAATTACATTTGATCTTATGTGATTATATTAATTGTAGCCTAATAAATAAGATAATTTGATACCAACATTATATAAAACACATACAAAAAATAACATAATACGTATAAATGTGCTTTAGTTACTTAGCAAATAAGATATTATTTGTCTACAGAATAAGAAACAAATAATATAATAGTAATGCAATGAGAAAAAGAAAACATGCTAATTTTCTTAGAAAAGTATAAATATCAATATTTACAAACAAAAAGTCTTTTAAAATTACAACTTTTTTGTTGCTAGCGTTTAAATATATGAACTCTGTAAAAAATTGGTTCTCATAAATAATGATCATATATTATTTATTTTCAATTTTAAATAATTAAAAAATCTAAAAATTTGTATACATGATGTATATTTTAATCATGACTCCATAACAATAAACTTTACAAATGACTAAAAGTATCGTCATATAATGGAATTCTAATTCTTCTGTTGTCAAATATTTTAACAAATGATATGCTTCTCAATATTTTCTCATTGTTTTGTTTTATCATTGCAAAAAATAGATTATATTGTTCGTCTATATTCTAGATAAATAACACTGAAAATGAAATGTAGGAGTACCAAAACAGTTTTGAATGTTAGGATTTTTTTTTCGAAACGATAGATGCATTAATAAAACACATAATTACAGTCGGCTAACTAGCCGGAATAGGAGGACTACTCAAGGTAGCCTAGATACCACAACACACGCTACAAGACCAAAAAACAAAATAAAACACTCCCAACAGGAGAATAACACACTCTCCCAAATGGGAGAATAACACAAATTCCCAACAGGATAATAACTGAATGTTAGGATTAAGTTGTCACTTTTTGTAGAAATATTTATAATCTCATTGGTTTATTGTGCTTGAACATATGTGCAATTACTTTAGAGGTACTTTCAGGTAATGTATGATGATTTCAAAAAATAATTTAGCACCTCGGGAGAAGTACATGTAACCAAGATTATGGAAAGTCAACTTTTATTTGGAGATAAAATTCATTCCCACCTCGTGGGGCGATGCATCAATGAGGTAGACACCAATATATCTAGAGGTAGATGAATGTAGTAGTTTATACAGTGATTATAAATTCAGCAATTTTAGTGACACCGTTAGTTATTTCATAGAGATATTTATCCTTTGTTAGTAGAAGTACCTTGTTATAAAGATCATATGATCATGAAGTTTGACTATATGTTGGGTCAGATGTTTCTTAAGTGTTTGAATAAAATTGGCGTTTTGTCAAATTAATTAAGATGAATTTTGCAATAGTATTGATGTATTGGACTCCAACGACTATGAATGTTCTTATGAGAACGTTAAAACTAAAATGAAAGAAAATCTTTGTGTTTTTTTTTATTAGGAATTTTATTTTTTATATATATTTTTGTTGGAGTTTGTAAAACGTTATTTCACTATTTTATATGAGGACATCATTATGTTAATTCTAAATAAAAAAAATCACATATGAGTTCATTTTTTCTATATTTTACTTAATTTATACAATGATATGTTTAATAAATAAATTAATTTATTTTACAAACTTACTCCGCGAAAATCATTCGACACCACGTGCATCGCACGTGCAATTTACTAATGTAATTGAAAAGGAACAAATTATGATTGGACATTTTGTCTCGTCACATGGAAATAACACCAACCGTTAACTTCATCGTCTGCCGTTCAAATCAAGCTGCATTTATCCCATTATCATTCCCCAAAAACAAGGTTTCCTCTGTTTTTTTTCTCCCGTTGTAATAAAGATTTGGTGCACGCCCACCGTGAATCTCTCTCCAACTCCGAAAAAAAAAAATAAAAATAGAAATGGCGAGTTTCGCATCAGCAGA
Source organism: Striga hermonthica (assembly GCA_902706635.1). NCBI lineage: Eukaryota > Viridiplantae > Streptophyta > Magnoliopsida > Lamiales > Orobanchaceae > Striga > Striga hermonthica. The sequence goes on from CACSLK010027833.1 coordinate 16,283,112, forward strand.
TTTATCTCTTTCAGATGGAAAGCTGACAGTTTCCGGCAACTACATTTTAACAGATATTCGCGATAATGTTTTACTAAACCCAGCAAAAGACAATCAAGGCAGCTTCATCGGTGTTAAATCGGATCAATATGGTAGCCGCCTGGTTTTCCCAATTGGAAAGCTCAGGTAATTATTTTTTTCTCTATTTTTTTCCCCAATTTTATCTTGCTCTGAACAAAGCAACTATTAGTACGGATGATGCAAATTTTATTCCGGCTTTGGGCACTTGTAGGGGATTGAGATTTTTGTGCCTTTATCGGTTCAAGTTATGGTGGATGACTCAGAGGATGGGGACATGTGGCCAGGATATACCCTGTGAGACCCAGTTTCTAATGGTGGAGGTGTTCGAGGGTTCACCATCTGGTGAAGAGGATGAACGACAACCTCAATCACCTTGTTATGCTGTATTCTTGCCGATTATCGAGGGCGATTTCAGGGCTGCGCTTCAGGGAAATGTTGATGATGAGCTGGAAATCTGCTTCGAGAGTGGTACTTAGAATTTTGATGTGCATTCATGTTCATGTTTTACTTCAAAAGAAAAAAAGAAAGAAGAAAGTTGATTTAGGTGTGGAGTTGGAATTGGTAAGAAGATGGAGATGAATTTGCAATTTACAGGTGATCCTGCTGTGCAAGAATATGAAGGGAGATATGTGGTTTATGTGGCAGCTGGGAATGATCCATATAGCTTAATCGAATACTCGGTCAAGTATGTATGTATCGGTTTTAGTTAGCCTTTGTAACACGAAAACCCGTGATTCACATAAGGTTGCGTTTTGGATTTAGTGCTAGTGAAGTAGTACCATGTAAGCTCCTTCAATTATTCATATACATAATAATCAGATTAGTCTTTTTACCAGCTGAGCTTGAAAACATCATTCAGAAAGGGCTTTTCTGCTATGTCAATTATGCCGTTTCTTGTATGAGAAATTTGTAAAACTTATCTCAGTTTAATTGCAGATTCAAGTAATAAGCAGTGAGCCGGTAGTCAATTCACAGCTTGGCACAACTCTTGATTATTGATCATATGTTTTCTTGGCTATGCAGAGGTATAATAAACTCATTTGGGTACTGAGATGAAAATGCTTAAACAGGTATCTAGAGACTCATTTACAGACATTTAGCCATCGTGATAGAAGAGAGGTAAAAAATAGTATCCGAAGAGTGTCTTTAGCCATAGCAAGAATTTTGGCCTTGTGTGATTTTTTACTCTTTATCCTCATTTAGATGCCGGATATGCTCAACTGGTTTGGGTGGTGCACTTGGGATGCTTTCTACACTGATGTCTCAGCTGAGGGAGTTAAGGAAGGACTAAAAAGGTGTTTCTTTTTAAAATCGATCACGTTCCCTTTGAAATCCGTAGATAAATTAAGATATCAATCAATTTTAAAAGCACCATATTATTTTCATGTTTCCTTTTTCAGTTTGAAGGAAGGTGGAGCTCCTCCGAAATTCCGCATCATTGATGACGGATGGCAAACAGTTGGCATGGACTCAATTGGTACAAAAGCAAAACTTGAGGACACGGCCAAGTAAGCAACTGAACATTAAATGTTTGTAGTTATCTTTCTGATTTAACTGATACTATATTATTCTGGCAAAAAATGTTGCTTGCATTTTTCAATTTTCGGAATCAGTTTGGCAGATCGTTTAACTCATATAAGAGAAAATCACAAGTTCCAAAACTACGGTACAAGTGGCGACACGGGATTACACCAATTTATCTCCAACATCAAAGATGAATTCTCTCTCAAGTACAAAAATCTCATACTAAAAATATAAAACCCATATTTCCTTTCTTCTTTTCTCCCCATAATAAGTAATAACATGCATTCTCCCTCCAAATTCGCAGGTACGTCTATATGTGGCACGCCATAGTTGGGTACTGGGGCGGTGTCCAACCGGGTATAGTACAAATGGATCAGTACAAGCCCGAGATTGTAAATGTAGTCCCTCCCTTGGGGGTCGTATCAAATGGCATCTGCTTTGTCTTAAAGAGCCTCATGAAGAACAAGGTTGGCCTTGTGAACCCAGAGAAAATCCAAGCCTTCTACAATGATCTGCATGGCTACCTTGCTTCGGCAGGCGTTGATGGGGTCAAGGTTGACAATCAGAGCATACTGGAAGCTCTCGGGTCAGGATTCGGCGGACGTGTGAAACTTGCGAGAAAGTACCATGAATCATTGGAGGCGTCTGTTTCTAGAAACTTCAAGAACAATGGGATTATTGCTTGCATGAGTCATGCCACAGACGCTTTGTACAAGTACGAAGTCGTTCCCTGGTTAAACATGACTGGGGCTGGTTTGTTCTGATTTGATTTATATTTATTTTTGGTTCAGTACAACGAAATCTGGTGTTGTTAGAGCATCGGATGATTTCTTTCCGAGAGATCCAGCATCACACACAATCCATGTGGCATCAGTTGCTTACAACACCATTTTTCTTGGGGAGTTCATGCAGCCCGATTGGGACATGTTTCATGTGAGTTTAAATTTCATTTTGTTAAACTCTTTTTCTTTTTTCCTAAGGTTAATGGCTTATCTGTCTTGGTTCAACGGAAAGTATATTGCTGGAGTTTCCATTCTTTGACTAGATCAAGCTGTCCTGAGGTAATTTGTTCTCATTGCTTTGTTTTTTGAGTGATTTAGAGCTTGCATCCCATGGCTGAATACCACGGGGCTGCTCGTGCTGTTGGAGGCTGTGCGATCTATGTCAGGTTCTCTCTTTTCTTTCTGGCATAGTTATGAAGGCTACCCATACAGTTGGAGTTTTTACAAAACTTTCTAACAAAAGAGTTTTCAAAAGAAAACTGTGGTTTGGTTATAGCAATTTAAGAGGTAACTGCAGTACTTCCATATACATAATTGATGGGTTTTTTCAATTTTTTGTCTCCTCATGGATGGAAGACAAAATTAATCTTCAATGGTTATTTTTAACTTCAAAGCTTCTGTGGGTTTTTTCACATTGAAGGATAGTTTAATTTGTAGTTTTCCTTTACATTTCTCATTTTTACTGTCTTCTCTCATTTGTGTATGTCCCGCTGTTATCACTTCATTGTTTTGCATTGTTTGTTTGCAGTGATAAACCAGGGAACCATGATTTCGATGTCCTAAGAAAGCTCGTGCTTCCTGACGGCTCCACACTGAGGGCTAAACTACCCGGGAGGCCGACTAAAGACTGCATGTTTTCAGATCCCACTAGAGATGGAAAAAGGTATGAAAAAGTGTAAAAAGTTGATGGCATGGGAAGCTACTGGTTCCATCAAAGGTACAAGATAGAGTCCATGATTGATATTTGACTTTTTGTTTGGCTTTTTGTGGCAGTCTTCTGAAAATTTGGAATATGAATGATTTTAGTGGAGTCATTGGGGTTTTCAACTGTCAAGGGGCTTCTTGGAGCCGGGAGACTATAAAATATATGATCCATGATCAACAACCCGAGACAATCTCTGGTGTTGTTCGAGCAACAGATGTTCCACATCTCGGAAGCATTGTTGAAAGCGGATGGAATGGAGATTGCATTATGTATTCTCACAGAGAGGGTACCTTTCCTTTATCTGTCCTGAATACTTTTAATGAAAAAAGACCTATTTATATTCACATTATCAAATAGTAAATTAGAGTGTGTATGTTTCCTCTTTGGATGCGTCCGTGTCATGTTATATCTAATAAGAACCCCAATCTTTTATGAGCAAAATTACATATTAAATATGTGGTTGGTTTTTAACTTCTTGAAATTAGAAGTGAAATGAGTAACTTTTTGAATCTTGCCAATGATCACTGCAGGGAAACTCGCATATGTCCCGGATAAGACAACACTACCTGTGCAACTGAAAGCTCGTGAATACGAAGTATTTACAGTTGTTCCGGCCAAGCGGTTGTCCAATGGGGCAGCATTTGCTCCAATAGGTCTCCTCAAGATGTTCAATTCTGGCGGAGCCATAAAACAGGTGAAGTACGAAACCGAGAAAACTGGGTGCGTTGATCTCAAGGTTGTTGGGTGTGGTACGTTTGGAGCATATTTGTCTGTGATGCCTAAGAAGATAGTAATTGACGGGAAAGATGAGGTTTTCGAGTATGAGGAGAACTCGGGGTTCATAACTGTCACTTTAGGGGTTCCGGAGGAAGAATTATACCAGTGGAAACTGACAATTGAACTTTGAGCATCTCATTGAATTAGTAATGTGTTATGCATATTGTTTATCGATCTGAATTAATGATAAAATGGTAATAGTGCTCACATGGATTACCATTAAAGCCGTACAACAATTTTCATTTTCTTAAGCTCAGACCTGTTGTATTCTATGAAGAACGTTGTTGATATACATATTCAATTCTATCAAAATAAATCATAACGCAGCAGAATCTATAGTTAGGATCAAGACTTACTGTTTAAAATTTGTCGACTTTGAGATGACTGACACAGCCTACGGGGTTGGACGAACGATTCTGAGACGCGTCCTTAAACCCTCGTTTCTCGTTGCTTCTCGCCAAGTCTCCGAGTCGCCTGGTTTAGGGGTGACCATGTGTCGGTACGATTTGGAGATTGACAAATTTCCGAAACCGTACCGAAGTTCGGAGATTACTAAAATTCAATCTCTGGACTCGAACAAAACAATCTGTTCAGTTTGGATATATTCATTTTTTGGTTCAATTCTCGGGACTATCGGAACAGTTCAGTTCTGTTCGGAGATTTTTAATTAATCTTTTTTTAAAAAAAAAATGAATGGCCACCTAGTTATATTTTAATTTATATATTTTGTTTAAATCCAACATTTATCAATACTTTATCATACTAAAGATTTTATTTTTAAATCAACTAGAGAAAGTTTATTAAAAAATATCGGATTGCATAGAAATAGGGTTAATTTAAGTTGAATTTACATGACAATTTTGTAAAAAACAAAATTCTCTTATTTTTTATTTTAAAAAAATTGTTTACCATAAAATCGGGAATTTTAAATTAGGCAAAATACTATAACATGTGTATATTTACTTAATTGCAACATATCATATTTATTAAAAAAAAAAAATCAGTTTATTTTTTAAAAAATCCTTTATCATTTAAAATTAAATTTTAATAATCTTTTATCATTTTAAAAATCGGCCTCAGTTTCAAATTGAAAATTAAAATTTAAAAATAATTTATCATTTAACTACTACTACTTTCTTTAGTTTGAATTTTTTTTAAACATAAAAACAGAGTCAGATAATATTAATTTGAAATTCAAAATGAAATGGGACTAGAACATCCTAAAAATTTGAGTTTTGTTTAATTAATTCTCTAGAATACAAATTTGAAATTGATTGCATACATTAATACAATTTACTATCTCCGTTATATTTGGATATGCAATCTTCATAAAACCGGTATAAATCATATCATATATATTCTGGTAAATAATTTAGTTGATTTATCTAACCATATCTAGAATCTTAATATAATTTGTGGATGTATCAAAAGACTAAACAAATAATACTGTGTACAAATATATGTTTAATAATATATAAATTACATTTAGTTTTATTCATAAAACATGTGTTTTACGTTCAATCATCCCATTATCCAAATCTAAATACTTATCTCGATAAAATTAGTCGGATACATGCACGGGTACATATGTAATATAACAACCAACAGTAATAGCGTTCAGATCTCTGAAGTCAGAAGTCAGAGAGCATTGACAATGGCGGACCAGCTTGATTCAAATCTATCATCCTAAATCTAGAGGGTCGTCTTCTTCCCGTTATTTTAATCCCAGCTTCCAAATCTGTTTGTTTGCAAGGGCGACCAACATTTTGCATCAATGGGAGCAGCAGACTCAAATGAGCCCATCCCTTTACTGCAACTTGGCCTTCCGTCGCCGCCCGTCGACGATGACTTGGTTGACTCCGAACTTCCGGCCAAAGCCGCCCCCAATCGAACCGGTTTTCCTTTTTCTCTTTTGTTCATCTATCACTATTCAATGTTGTATTTTTTGCCCCTCGGCGTTTTCCGAAGCCATTGTGTTCATTATAGGAAAAATTGGGATTGTGAAGGGAATGCGTGGACGGCAGTGGCCCACATCATCACCGGCGTCATAGGGTCGGGGGTGCTGTCCCTGGCGTGGAGCATGGCGCAGCTGGGCTGGGTGTGGGGTCCACTCCTCATGCTGTTATTTGCCGCTGTTACTCTAGCATCCACCTTCCTCCTCTGCAGCTGCTACCGATCTCCGGATCCGGATTATGGTCCTGTTAGGAATGGATCTTATCTGGCTGCAGTTAAGCGGAATTTAGGTATGTTGGATTTACGTCCCATTTTTCGAAAAAACATGTAAATCTATTGTTATGTCTGTAGCTGATAATTTTGGTGGTGAAAGGCTAGTATCTGGAGATGGAGATGGTGTGTGTGTTCTGTTTTGCAGATTTGATCACAACTCATACAGTAATATCAAGCTTGTCTTAGTCGAAATGGAAATTAGAAACAAGTTTATATAATTTTAATGCTTCATTTGTAGGTGATATTTGGTAAATTTTTTGCAAGTTTAATGCTTTTCTTGCGTCGCAGGGAAGAAGAATGCATGGATATGCGCCCTGCTTATACAAATGAATCTCTATGGGACAGGAATAGCTTACACTATTACTACCGCTATCTGCATGAGGTCCGTTCGTACTAACATTGACTCGTATTTCGCTCCATTAATTAATCATTGGTATTTTGAATGCCTGTCGTAACTTTTCACATTTGAGCTCTTGGTGAGTTTGATGTTCCACCAATTATGAGGAAAAAAAAAAAATATGTCCGTCTTTTATGATGCACAGAGCAATCCGGAGATCAAGCTGTTATAGAAAGGATGGAGAAGATGACCGTTGCGAGTTCGGGAGCACACAGTACATGCTGATATTTGGCGTTGTTCAGATTTTCATGTCACAGATTCCCGATTTCCATAGCATGGAGTGGCTCTCTGTAGTTGCCGCTATCATGTCCTTAGCCTATTCTACAATTGGATTGGGCCTTGGAGCTGCAAAAGTCGTGGGTACAGTTCTCAATTCGGTCAGAGGAAATAAAAAGACATCTAACATACGAAAAGATCATATACATCATAAGTCTCCTGATTTTTTATTTCCTTTTTTTTTTTCCTTTTCTTTTCCAGGAAGTAGAGTGATTAAGGGTAGTGTAGGTGGAGTTTCAGCTTCGAATACAATGCAGAAGTTGTGGAGAGTATCTCAAGCAGTTGGGGACATTGCTTTTGCATATCCATACTCCATGATTGTTCTAGAAATACAGGTAAAAGGAATTTTCTTTCTTTAAAATACAGTGTATGTCTAGAAAGACTAATCAAATTTATGATGTCTTTTTTTTTAAAAAATACAGTGTATGTCTAGAAAGACTAATCAAATTTATGATGCCTTTTTTCTAAAACTACAGTGTATGTCTAGAAAGACTAATCAAATTTATGATGGCTGAAATTTGAAGGATACATTAAGATCACCTCCATCCGAGAGGGAGACCATGAACAAGGCATCATTAATATCTACCTGTATCACCACATTTTTTTATTTAAGCTGTGGCGGCTTTGGGTATGCGGCGTTTGGTGATCAAACACCGGGGGACCTCTTGACTGGATTTGCGAACTATGGATCCCACTGGGTAATCGACTTTGCGAATGCCTGCGTCGTTGTACACTTGATCGGGGGGTATCAGGTAAATAATGATAAATCTGAAATTAGTCCAATCAAGATTCCCCACTTTCAACTCATAAACCAGAATCGGCGGCTCATGTACTTGAAACTTAAAGACGTTCGTAAATGGAAACTAAAATTTGAACAATTGAAATGAAGTGTTTGATGGTTAGGTCGTACGTAATGAAATGAAAAAATAATTTTCCCTTTCAGCATGTAGATAATAGTTTGTGCACTAAGTATGAAATTCCCTCCTTACGGACTTAACATTTACTTCCAACTTGCGTTAATCAGGTCTATTCTCAGCCAGTGTTTGCCATGGTGGATAAATGGCTGGCTGACCGGTTCCCGTGCAGCTCCTTCGTCAACAGAAACTATACTCTCAAATTCCCGTTATTACCACCTTTGAGTTTAAATCTCGAGAGATTGTGCTTCCGGACGGCTTATGTTGCATCAACAACTGGAGTCGCTATGGTTTTCCCGTATTTCAATCAGGTTTTGGGGCTTTTGGGGACCATAAACTTTTGGCCACTGTCCATATATTTTCCTGTGGAGATGTGGTTGAGACAGAAAGATTTAAAACCATGGACTATAAAGTGGGTCGTTTTAAGGAGTTTTAGCATTGTTTGCTTTGTTATAAACATGTTCGTTTTCGCTGGATCCATTGAAGGAATTGTGGCTGCTCGTTTCAGCTAGGACCTTTTCACACAGAGTAATGGACTAACAATACTACATTTCTTATACTAGTACTAGGAAAGAAAGACCCTTAGCTACTATGAAGTGGAAGTGTGTAACATGCTTGTAATAGTTTTTATTTTATCAACTTACACATTAAGGATTCGTTTGGTTGGGAAGGCGTTTTGGCCACTGTGAATTAACCCTTGCATTTCTTTCTTTTTTTTTAAAAAAAAAAAACGAAACGATAATGTAATACGTTGGAAAACCATAATAACATATGAACTCATCTTCAGTAGTCTGCCGCTCCGGCCATGGAGTTGCTGGCGAAGGCGTCGGCGATGCCACCCATTTTGTGCCAGCGAGATCTCGACGGGGCTTTTTTAGTTCGACAGCAGCTAAGATGGGACCCATCTTGGGCTCCTCTCTTTAGCTTGTGGTCGGAAATTGCATTGTCGCAGCTGAGGGGGTGGTGATGGCGGTCTTCCCTTCCGGTCGTTGTCCCATTTTGGCCGCTTAGACTGAAGTTGGATCCGGTTTCATTTTCTCAAATCTATGAGTCAATAGCCGCCGGGAGTGTTGGAGTTCCTAGATTCGAGATCCTTGCTTCTGTTGTACGACTTCTCTTCGTTGGTCGTCCTGGGGGTCGATGCTTCTTAGTGTAGTGCGTCGTGCTCATTGATAGTCAGGGAGGGTCTTAGTTTAAGTTTTATGTTTTTTGTGTTGTTTGTTTGTCCCTTTTTTTTTTCTTTTTTTGTGTGTTTGTGATTTTTTTTTTTTTTTTTTTTTTTTTTTTTTTT
>CACSLK010027833.1:16293565-16312132 GCA_902706635.1 Striga hermonthica
AAAAAAAAAAAAAAAAATGGGAACTCAAAATCAAAATCATGAATTCAATTTCATGAGAACTCAAAAAATGGGGAAGATGATGTGAGGAGTGTGATTTATCTTGTAGTTAAATCAAAATCAAGAATTCAATTTCATGAGAACTCAAAAAATGGGGAATGCAATATTTGCAACCTGTAATTTTTTTTTTTTTAGTAATAAGTTGCATCATGTTATACACAAGATGTCTGCCTCGCAATCTCTTGCCACCGGCAGACGGCAGTCCAAATTTTACCAGAAAAACGAGCGTGCGAGATGCACATACCAATTTGGAGGGCAAAAACGCCACTTCAAGTTCTATTAGAATCCACAACAGCTGATTTTTGAATTTAAAAATCAGCTCAAGTTTCTCCCACATCTTGTTTGTCGGCGGAGTCTAGGGTTGCAAAATCAGTTTAATAAACTAAACTCTCTCCTCGCCGATTAAGTCGACCACGCCGCCCAGTCTTCCGGCTACTTCTTCCAGTTCTATCGCGGCCATGCCCAAAACAGCACCTTGCGAATTTCAGCAGCATTTAAAATACAAGGCCCGCCGGAAAAAGCCTCGTCGTCTCCTTTCTGGTCGACTCATGTGGATTGCGATATAGACATTTTGGACGCCTGGTATTTGCACGCTCATTCATCCGGTAAAATTTGCACCGCCAGTGGTCGGAGGTTTGCGATATAGACATTTTGTGCAATACAGGATGCAACTTATTACAAAAACTTGTACAGGTTGCAAATCCCAAATATGCAAATAGTTCAGGTTGCAAATAATACTTTACCCAAATGGGAACTATAAAAATGCATGTTAAATGAAATATACAAATTAGTATATACTGTTACTGTAGACGACAGTATACAACTACTTTTGTTTCTCATCATAAATAACTAAACATATTAAGGTACTTAAAAGGGATTATTGGACAAGATTAATGGTGGCAAACAATATTTCAATACGAATGAAAATTTTAAAATGCTGAAAATACCTGGGCATATCATAAGGAACTGACAGCACACAAGCTGCCAAAGCAAGTATCGAGCCATGCAGAGATGCCACGGGCAAAGTAGAAACCACTTTTCTGTAATTCTCGCAAATGTGTTAATATATAACACTAAGACACAAAAGGTATCTGAACAGAGCATGGATCTAAGTTCAAAACAATCAGACTATGATGACACTAATGATCTCCAATAATTAGGACATGGAAGAATGAGCTGTATATGTATAAAACTGTCAATATAACAATCTTAAACTTAAACTTAAGCACATGATATAAAATTTCCAGCAGAAGAAATGAAACCTCGATATTCAGTGGCTTTGAGTTCTCAAGTAAATTGTGAACTTTATTCTTTCTTTTATGACACAACTCCAAACGAAATATGTTTAAAGATCAGATAAATAAGTGACAAAGATGAAGACCATCTAACTCATTTAAATGCCTTGGCAACTAAGTTAGATTCTCTGCATTTAGTCTCCACTTATTCTTCGAGTGAGTTAGTTAAGGGCACAATTTACGTATGTCCAGATACCATTAAAATTAAGATATTCAATTTTGCATAAAACTGGAGTTATAGAAATACAACAATCACAACTTTATAGTATGGTTTTTTGACAAACTCAGTCTAACCGAGTTGTCAGTGTATTCTTACTAGTGTATTCTTACTGTTCGAATTTCGAATATCAGTTGTGAGTTGTCCACCTTGATTCTATAGGGTAAATAGGCCTAGTGGACTATTCCTCTCATCACCAATTGGTTGGTTTTGGAATGGAACTTCACTAAGATGCACCTAGGCTCACCCTCTTATGGTGTGCAACTCTATGATCGTGCCCTTTTCCCCCGAATCTATAACTTTAACATGATATCAGAGCAGGCCTGATCTAGGACCTGTGATGATTTAATCTACAAGTGGCCTATGAAGGACTCACAAGTGAGGGTGCGTGTCGGATTTTACTTGTGTGAGTTGTCCCACATTGATTCAATAGGATAAATAGATCTAGTTTATAAACCTAGTGGGCTGCTTACTCCTCCCACCACCAATTGTGGATGGAACCTCACTAAGGTGCACCTAGGCTCACTCTCTTATAGTGTGCTTCACCTCTATGAGATCACACCCTCTTCCCCCGAATCTATAACTTTAACACTTACGTCGTGAAAACAGGATGTTTATAGTTAATTCCCAAGGGAAAAAAGGCACATACCCGCAACATAGATGAAAACTCAAGCTAATTACCTGTTCTTCCTTTTCTTAAGTATAGCACTCGCTTGTTCATAAGCCCTTTGGCGAAAACCTTCAACTAAACCTTGGTCCCCACTCTTCATCAGTCCGGCTAAAACTGCAGCAGCATGCTCCCTTACCTGTATCAATAGATCGTGATAAATACTTTTCGCCAGAAATCACAAATGGAAAAAGGGAGAATAATCCTTAAAAAATAGAGGAAATTTCCATCTGGTTAAAATTTGGTAGTGTCGACAACATGCAGTTGTTAGCACATTTCGTATCACAGGCAACTGAAAATCATTAAATCGCTGCCTAAGGCCCCATTAACTGTCAAAACTTGCCTCTAGTTGATTGTCCGTGAGAAGCTTCTCTACAGCTTGCCAAATTTGCAGTTTATCCATGTTAGAGAGAATAAAAGCATGCCTGTAAATAGATGCCAAGCACTATCAAGCACTCTGTTTCAGCAGCATCAGTATCAGAGAAAAGCAAAGGGTGTAATAAATATTAACTTTCCAAAATGTAAACGGTAATGATATTATCGATCATTGGTAGACACAGGATATGCATAATGACTAGGATTAACGTTGGTACAGTATTGTTTGCCTACATATACTGCATAAAGAATAAATATTTAATGCTGCATGCCAACATAATCATAGTTTGCACTAAATAGTAAATAACTGACGAGCTGACATATTCTTGTGCTTAAAACTTTGAAAGCTGTATCATACTTGTAGGGCTACAGAACTCACTATTTAGGACTGGGCAATACTATGACAAGAATATAGATAATACCGCACCTTAGAAATAGGCACCTCCAAAATTAGCTTACCTGTACATAAAACTTCGCAAAAATGTTAAAGTTGCGGATCGAGTTCTCCAATTGGCATCACTGGCCAAAGAAAGAATAATAGGCACAGCTTTCTGTAGATGAGATTCCCCAGACACCCTCCATTTTAGCAATTCAAATGCAGCCTTAGCCAGATTCGACAGATCTTTATTTGATGTTTCCTTTGGAAATAAAAAAATTAATCGTGAGTTTGGACCTAGGGCTTGAGAAAATCATTGTAGCAGCATAAACATCATTATAGGCTTTACAGCAGACAAAACATTGTAGCCAACATTAGAGCAAATGAAACAATACATTGCAAATTTATTGCAATCTTTCCCTAAGACGTTCCATTTCTCTTAGCAATAACAGGAAAACGTTATATGGCTCAGATCACAGATCACTATTCTTGACATAAGATCAAATTGTTCTGGGACATAAGAATGATCGATCACGGCCAGCAGCGTAGAAGTATGATTACCTGTAATGATATCACAGGGTAAAGAAGTTCTACAATAACATCTTGCATAACCGGCGACCTTCCAGACTTCAAAGTTGATATGATAAAGTGAAACAACTGTACAAGTAGAACAACATAATCAATATCTGGAAGCCAAACAACACTGAATAAGTACATGCAATTTTCTATAACTCAGAGGACAAAATAAAAATACCGTCTCCATCCATCTGATATCATCTTTAGTATTGCCAGTTGACATCCCGTTCTGAGTTATATTATCAGTTGACATGTCTAAAGTTTCTGATGCACTGACATTTTGTATCTTCCTAACCAGTTCAGTGGCCCGTTGCACCAGATATTGATCCCATCCTGCAGCTTTTACATCTGACCCACTGGGTACCCCTGCATTCAAGTGCTCATTGCCAAAGGACGCACAAAGCCGCAGGTTCGAGCATAATACCGAAAGAGTAACACCAATGGCTTCTCTCACCTGTTGTAAAAAAGAATTAGTAAGATGAAAATTGAAGAAACACTTGTGAGGAAATGGAGAAGATATAACCAGATATGTTCCTATTGAAAGAACTGGAACTGGACTTCTGCAAGAAATATCTTATTTCAAATTCACCACAACAATTTAAAAAACATAGAAATGAGAAAATATTAACCGAAAGAAGTCACTGGCCGTTTATTACAAAGATAAACATCCCACAAAACAACAAATTTCCTCAGGCTTGGAATTTACCAGATAGGAAACCGAAGAATTTAACAGACATTCAGATAAAAAGGGGGAGAATAAATAGAACGATGAGGACAAACTCTAAGTACTTTGAATTACAGAGAGATCGGGGGGCTAGTACCAACAGAAAGACTAAGAAAGACCTCGGAAACTGGATCATAACTAAAACTAAAATATAGTGAGGAAGAACAAGTCTAATTCAGAATCAAACATACAAACTTTCAAAATCTGAGAGAAGAAAAACCACCTACAATGGACAACCGGAGTTACACAAATCACCTCTGAGGAACTACAGAAAACATCACTACTTTATCATCGAGTAAGGCAATAACTCAAACACACCATCCCAGAAAGCCAAAACACATTTTGTTTGTGCACTGCCCATCCCCATAACAAAGTGCCCATCCCAGAAAGTGTTTGTATACTTTCTCAAGTCTTGTTCGTATTTATATGCTATCTCAAACTTATGGAACTCAAAATCTGACCACAAACTAAGAGAAAACCAGTTGACAGGTAAGGAAACTGGTCCCACTGAGTCTATAAAACAGGACAAACAGAGAGTTCTAGACAGCGGTTATTTTTCTCAAAGCACAACTGATGAAATATGTTCGCTTACCTGTGCGGACGAGTGACTCATGTTATTCAGCAACTCCACCAGAAGATTATAGTGAAACACTATTTCAATCTTAGACATTCTTGGAGGATATATCTCTATGAGAACGGCCGAAAGAAAAGTATAGCGTTTGGAAACTACAGCAGAAGTGACTGTTTGAGATAAAGGTTTCATCAGGCAATCAATTACTTTATGTCTCAGTAGTGGAGCTCTAGTTCCTGATTTTCCCTTCCCAGTGACTGCATAACGAATACTTGCGACCCACTCTGGAATAGACTCCACAGTTGGTGCATGGATGATATTCTGCAGCTGACCCACCATCCAGCTGTCCCATGCTTCTGAAACACCGAAGACATCAGAATGCAGTACCCCAGCAAAAGCTTCAGCAGCAACACATTGTTTTGATCTCTCCTTAGCATCAACAAACTCCTCTAGTGCAGTCCTCAAAGCCAGCAAAACAGGCATACCACATTCTTGGATTAATCTCTTAAAGATCCGTGCAAAGTTTGAATAAAAAGTATCATTTCCAAATAATGATATCCAACTAGGAGTGCGAGGCCATGAAGCAGAAAAATCGAAGTAGAAACGCGTTATTGATTTGTCAGCAAAACTCTGCATGGTAGAACTTCCATAATGTCCTCTGGAAGGAGAAGTCTCCATGTCAGTGATAATATGGACATGAGAAAGGCTATTCAAAGTCTCACTAAAGAAGCCGTCTTCCTGGAAAATATCACTCAAGGCTCCTTCAAGAGACGACTTTGTGTCTCCTTCCAGATATCCATGGGCATTGGCACAGTTCTCTGCTGTATATTTGTATGGTGACTCTTTCAGAAGCGTGTTTAGAGCTGAGATTGCTAGTATTCTGGTTTGTGGAAGTTGGCTTTTCAAATTCTTCAAGAAGTGTCCTGAAATTTCCACACTTGAGGCATGAGAAGCCAATATATTTTTCTTTATTTGCTAAAGCATACATCGTAATAGATACATCATACAACTTCTAAAACAACAGTTGTAATTTTAACACGTGCAGAAATGACATGATCTAACACTTCTAGTAACATACCAGCGATCTCACTCACAACTTTTGGGGACACATTAGGATCATTACTAGATGCCATAGCCAGCAACAGCAAAACTCTATTAGCCATTAAATTGTACCTGAAAATGGTGCACGTCAGGTAACAACTATGCACAAAAATGTCCTATATGTGAGTTAAGATGCACAATTATGGATGCACAATTATGACCTCTTGGTACTTTACACTGGTATCCATAAGCTTATGAAAACTATAGATATTGCAGGCAGAGGCCAATTTTCTTTTGGACTTCATGTGCCAAGCACAACATTAATCTTATTTATGAGGACATTGCAAAACTACCCCAATTCAAAAGAAATCAGCAAGAAAAAGCCTTTGAGTCGAATGAAGAGCATGTATTGGAGAGTAATGGAGAAGATGAATTCATTTGAGATTGGCAGTACTCCTTAGTTGTTAATTTTTCTTACTGTTTTTGCTTATTCATTTTTTTTTAAACTAATAGACTCATCATGTCTTCATAAGTCCTTTTGAATATTTTTGCTTCACGTTACTAAGTTGTGGTCATGCCGACTACCATGTTTTCTTTTGAACACTGGAATGAGGTGTGGATTAAGTTGGGGTAATCTCATTGGGAAAAATAAAGTAAGGTAATTTAAGCTTCATTTCTAGGCCCCGCCTACGCGCTCTAGGTGCTAGCCACTGGTCTAGTGCCTAGCAGAAGTCTAACAACTTTTTTAGAACACTGATTTACAGAGCAGTAGGAGATAAGGTGTACCTCCAGTGCAAGTTGCTACTTTCAAAACTCATTGAACCAATTTGAGCAACCAAATCTGCAAAACTAGGCCCATCTGTATGATTGCCTGGGGCTCCAAAGATGCTTCTTGACAGTCCAGAAAAATGGATATTATACTTGACAAAAAGCTGTTGACATCACATATATATTTAAACACACAGACAAATGTCATCTATAGTAGACCACTAAGGAGTTCTCCCATAAAAGGGCAAGAGCTTGAAGTAAATACTAAAATGAAACCAGGGAAACATGTAGCTTACCTCAGTGATTGCTTTCTGAGCTTTTATTGATTCGTGATGGGAGCTTCAAGTAACAAAAGGTAGAGATAAGCCACTACTCATCACTGAATTTCTCAATTTCAAAGAGTATCCAATAACAGATATCCATGTTATTAATAATAATGAAAAAATACCTGAATAGAACTCCTATAAGGAACGATGAAAGAGCCTTCCTTTCCTATATATAAGGGGCAAGAACAGTATCAGTAGAACACAAACAACACACTTCAAATGTTTCAAAATAGTAATTTTCCCAGAGTGGTACCGTTGTTAAACGCTTGAGAACTGTTTGGGATGAAAGTACTGCACAAGAACCTAACACCGCATACTCTGGCAAGCTTGGATTTCTAAGATTTTCAGAAAGAGTTACCACACACTTCAAAATTGTAGATGGCCATCTCTTCATCATCTTTAGTATGGATTTTGCAGCAAGCCTGAGGAAACAACAATTCACCATATGTATAACCAAATCTGACCACAATAAAGGAAAGTTCAATTTTTTTTAAAGGCATCAATGAATGCTGCTGTTCATGCAAACATACATCCACATGCACAAACAGAAAATTAGAGGAAGACTCATAATTTCTGAGCCTCGTGTATGCTACATATAGTAGATAAAGGCTATCATACACACTGATAGATCATTTGTAAACAGTAAGCATACAGCAACTTCGGGCAATATACTTAATTAATCTATGAGTCAATAACAGAAAAAGAACAAGATACTTTCCCAAAGGAAACACCTTTATGAAGATAAAAGTACGTAAGACATGCTCCATCACACGGTGTAGATATGAAACCAAACAAGTATACGCCCACCTACGCACACCCATGTAACTGATAAAACTTACAATTGTAGACATTAGACTATTAAGTTCTTAGTTCACAGGGAGTCAAACATCCGTTACAAAATTAAACTGAGAAAAGAAAAAATTATGAACTCACCTCCGAACTGTTTCATAACTATGTAAACACAAATCAAGAAGATCGTCCATTAAACAAATCACACGATCTGATGGAAATATGTTCCCACTTGCGCGGGACAAATGGTATGACGACTGTGATGACCTCCAAGTGTTATGCATATAAGATTTGTCAATTAGTGCCCACCGAGGCCTATAATGAAAACACCTTTAGCCGCAGAGTAATGGATCACATCAAAAAAAAAAAAAAATAATAAATAAAAGAAATAATAGGAAATTCACCTTCTTTTTCCTTTCGAGTGAGATGACACAATAAAATTTATTGGAGGCTCTACAAGGGCGGTAGATTCCAGCTTCCAGGCCTGCCTGTGGTTAGACCACTCCTCATATTCTGAACTTCCTGCAGATCATACCAAGGAAAGATTATGAGATCAGATACCGTGTGAAAGAGCATCATTTCTATTAAGTATTCTCACCATAATTTCCCAATGTATCCATCACCCGGATGAGAAGTAGCAACAAAATGCTATCATCAGACTTCTCCTTCAATAAGTATCTGCATCGGTAACTCACTGATGTAAAGAAACAACCATTGGAATTGATTAGCGCTACAAAATAATAATACTGAAGACAACCAATTTACTTGCAAGTTTCGTGGATAACATCAGCAGCTTTTTCACGTAATTCTGAGCTACCAACACATGACCCAGTAGCCCCAGCAATCACGAAAAGAGAACGACCTGCCTCTTTAACCATTCCAGTATCAGAGGAAGGCCTGAAATCAGGTAAACAAGACAAAACACCTTGTAATGAAGAGTCAACGCGTAGAAGAGTCACTTTTAAGTGATCTTTCTCGTCTCCTGCACATAAAAGGTGCCCATTAGTCATCAAGAAGAGAGTAAAGAAATGATATTGTACGATTATACTTTAAGTGTCTCGTCTCCTACCAAAGTCCTGCTTGCTAACAACAAATCAACCTGTAGTATATAATGAATGATCACAAGTTATGCCATTTAATTGAATCTTAGATATATTAATTTATATTTAAAAATATGTATAGGGGCATGTGTATCTGTCTCTTTAAATTATTTTATATAGAACATAGAAAAGATTTTGAGAAGGCATGCATCCATTTATACCTGTGTGTATCTGTCTCTTTAAATTATTTTATATAGAACATAGAAAAGATTTTGAGAAGGCATGCATCCATTTATACCTGGATCTGAATGAATCTTGGATCTGCAGATTGTTAGCAGGTCATCAAGCGCAGATTCAAAGTGCAGCATAAGTAGCTCATTTGCTAAATTAATTTCTTCCTCTGTAGGGACATGCCACTTTGGTCCCATCGCTGGCTTATCGAGCGAAAAATCCTTCGTATCAATCCATTGCTCTAGTGAAGCAGCAAAAGGATGATGGGTAACACACCTAATAAGACAAGATATACAGTTACATATCAGAAAGATTCATGTTTGCATGCATGCACATGATATCATGTGATAGTGCAAAATGGCTTAGAAAATCAACAAAAAACGGAGCAAGAAATACTTGTACTGGTCGACAGGATAATAGTGAACAAGGCTTCCTAAAAGAGAACGGAGAACGTGATCACCAGCTCCATTAACCTGCAAAATTGGAGAAGTGATGGCATGATGAAATTTGATTCAAGAATAAACCAATATCAGAATGCTTATGGAATTCCCTTTCCCAGTGACACAGATATTAGCATGCACATATCCCAAACAAGTCATATTAATCAACTTATCACACAGAAGTAATCGTGTCAACCACATGAGGTATCCATATGTATAATGTAATAATCCATGGGATAAAAGAACCTCCACTCGGTAAATTGGATTAATGTATGTTTCTAGTTCATACGCTTAAGATAACAAATAAAGGAAATCTCAGGCTGTCTGGCTATATGGGTCTAATGGAGTACACTTCACAAAGAAGATCATGTATTCCTCAATATGGGAGTTAAAAAAATACTACTATCTCTAGACAAAATGCCAACACAGTCTCAAGAGAATAAATAATATTTTCTATGTGCATTGGCAGGTAAGATAACATCAACAGCAGAAATGATCTTCCATCCTGTCCACTTCTCTACTTGATAGTATCATGCACAACATTTACATGATGTAACCTCAACATCAAAATTTTCATTTTTTCTTAGATCCTGGTACTAAAAATTGGACTATAATCAAAATAATAAGATTTCAGTTGAGAATCCAATGGATGTATAGGATCAACACATCATGAAAAGATTTTATATGGTGAAGAAACGTGAACAGTGGAAAAGATTAATCCAAATTATCACATAAGTTATATAGGACAAAATTTAGCACAATTCCCTCACAGGTGTTTATCCAACTAATTAGGCACATATGCATCAGCAGTCTAGAAGAGACAATACCTTCCAAGATGTCGAATCAAAGGCAGAAGCAATAACTTCTTTGAATTGGTCCCTGAATTGGATAAGTGATGGACCTCCATAACAGATCGCAACAGAAAGTACTTTCAACTTATACTCAATTGCAGTCTCTAGCGCTGGAGACAAGGTTGATTTTTCCTGTACAAGAAAAAAGGAACTAGAAACTTATAAAATATCCTAGTAGGTGCCAGATTTTATATCTAACTAATGTGTTTACTGGAGAACCTTGATTGAGGAAGAGACATAAGTTGATCTAGTTCCAAAACCAGAGGTCGGTGCAGCTTTCAAAGCAGAAATTACTGACTCCAAAATTGGTTTGACAAGTTGAGCAACTGCCTCTTGTGGATTTGAGTGAACACAAGCACAACAAAGTAGTCCAACTTCTGCAATTGCTCCAGGAAGAATATTTGCCAAGACAAACTTTGAAATTTTTTTAAGTGCCTGTTAAGATTCACAAGTTCACAATGTCCGTCCAAAACAAATAAAAAATATACCATAAAATAATTAATAGGTTCATCTCCAGCACAACCTGTTTGTAGAGTGTATCTGAGAGTCTGCCGAGCAATATTTCCAGCATACAGAAGTAGTATGGACCCTCCTCCACAAGGAAAGTCCCGGAAGAGGCTGGTGTATGAGTGCCTTCATTCCTGCAGGAATACTTATTTGTCACTCCCAGTTTCATGACCTAAGAGAGGATGTAGCCTATTTGATAGGATGTAGGGTATAAGAAAAAACAAAATTGAAATATATTTAACTAAATTAAGAAAGAAACAAACGGGAAAATCCTGTCCCAAGAGCGAGCACAGTAAGGAACTTTCTGCGCAAGCCTAAGGCCGACAATCTCAATTCAACAAATGATAATCCTAAGTATCAACGATAGTCTAATTAAATAGAGTCCTAACCCTAGATATATCCCAATTCCCAATTATTAAGTTAACTGAAATGAAAATCGATATCTAACACTATTTTTAGTAGCTATACTGAACAAGTGAAAGTGCATACAAAATAGAAATAGGATAAAGAAAGCAAAATATCATATTACTGCTTACAGTACACTACTAGGTTCCAAGTGTTGAAGTAAAGCAAATAGACGACACAAGAACTCGTCCAGCCATTCCGAAAAGTGAAATGATGAGAATAACGACCCCACATTTATATTATCATCCACAGAAGACATCTGCACACAGACAATGATGAGCTAAATCCCAAACAATTCTAAATAATTAAACATATGTCTCAATCTAAGGAACCTCACACTAGAGAATAGAGATCCGATCAGTTGCATGGTTGCCAGGGTTTTGGGTGGGTCATTGGCATCCATACCAAGTAAAGCATTAGACAAAGAGATCACTAGAAGATCAGCATATGAATCATATCCACTGGTCATAGTTGACTCCATAGGCAAGTCCAACAAAGAGCTAAATATCAGTGATCTTCCAGCAAATGCCACAGATGTCACGGCACTCTTCAACTGGTGGGTGGCTGTCATCTGATTATACATCCAAAGTCAACTATATGTATAAAAAATGGTCGGGAGACGTAAGTAAATAAAATAAACAAATAAATAAATAAAGTTAAAAATATTTTAAAAAATAAAGAAAAACGAAAAGGAAAAAAAGGAACAACACAGCTTGTTCATGTTGGACTGCTTTCACCCATATAACTTGATTTGGTATGAAGCTTCTTATAGTTAAACGATAATATGCAAGCCAATAAACCATCACTTAATGGAAAATGTTTCATATAAAACTTACAGTCTCCAAAGCCATGTGGAATCTAGACGCCATAAATGGCAAAACCAAAGATGGTTCCACATATGACAAGATAGAAGTTGTGGACGCAACAGTTTCAGAGAGCTGCTCATTTTTACTATACTGGCCACGGTCGATAAACTTCAGGACAGTTTTCACAAAAGAACCCCTGTCAGACTCTGCCAGGAATATTTCAGATTGCTTGCTGACAGTATTGTTCCTGAAACAATGTCCTCCTCAGAAATTAAATCAACATATTTTGAGGTTTTATTTGTCCATAGGGAGTATCTCTTACAATTGCTCATGTTGCAAG
Organism: Striga hermonthica; assembly: GCA_902706635.1. Classification (NCBI taxonomy): domain Eukaryota; kingdom Viridiplantae; phylum Streptophyta; class Magnoliopsida; order Lamiales; family Orobanchaceae; genus Striga; species Striga hermonthica. Next base: position 16,305,968 of record CACSLK010027833.1, read on the forward strand.
CGTTTCCGGAAGCTAACCACTAAGTGGAACAGAAACCGCTCCAATGAGTACGTCCACCGGCCCCCGTTTGAAGGATGGTAATATCTAAAATAACAGAAAATGGACGCATTACATTAATAACCAAGAATGTAAAACACAGAAAGTGATGCGAAAAACATTCTGCGAAACAAACTGTTCTAAGAGGTTGGCCAATTCCTCAAAGTGCCTTTGTGCAGAGCTACCAGGGTTCAATAGATACACCTGCATTGACAGTGGGACGATGTTGACCAAAAATAGAGTAACGCAGATGGATTTAGGTGGATCTGATATAGATAGTTAACTCTTACTATTGATTTAGCAATTGCTTTTGATGGTGTGATACTTCTATTTGCAAACAAAAACCGCGTGTTTCTAGGAACATCTGTAGGGAAAGGATATGATCCACTCCCATTAGCCACCGGAACCTGTATAGATATCCCACTTTCCAGTTTGTATCAGTGAGTTCTTGAATGTACAAAACTGTCTTCTTTGTGACAACATTATTGATCTCGAACTCAACTTCTCACTACAAGTTTTTGTTTAATAAGTTCAATGCCACGTAAACCATGGCCAATTTGTTATACAAGAGAAAACCAACAGATGAGTACAACTAGCACAAACTGCCCAGAAAAGAGATAAGTGCCGCAGAAAGAGTATACTCTTGAGTCTTGAGTTAAAAAATCCATAGATCAACAGTATCACATGTTAGAACGAAAAAGCAAATACAAATACGCGTACCCCAGAATTAAATACATCACATGGAAAGCATCTTTCTCACAACACACCATGGCAAATGTTTTAGTTTGATTCACAATATTTACTTCAGAAAAAAGGAGAAAACAATCATTTAGTCTGCAGTTTGGTTGCTGCAATGTAGCCTCATGTCATATACTTTCTAAAGTAATGAATCTTTTTCGAAGTTGGTCAAATATATAGAAAAAACTGTAACTCAATGATTGTGAAGATTTATATCTTCAAACGTCAAAATCATTACAGAACACATTTTAAAAAACTAAAAGCTACAACAAATTAAGATCCTCAAACTTACCTCAAATATATTCAAGTAGATACTGAACAGATCGGGCAAGAAATGCTCCCATTCAATAAAGGGGTAGCTCTTTATGACACGAGCTGTAACAGAGGCCCATTGACTGTTCCAGAACTGGCAATTTGGTATCGAAGCCCAATGATCTAAACATAATCTTATCCACTCACTGCAAGGAAAACATAACTAGTAATGCCCAGAAAAATCCTGTTAAAATTATCAGACAAAGAAATTACAGAAAAAATTTGAACTCCTTACGGATTAAAGAAATCCTGATTTTCAACATTTGTAGGGAGGAACAGCCGTACAAATCCAGCCCCTTCAAAAGCTGCATTATGCCATGGATTTTCCAACAGGGATCTAGAATGATTCATCCGAAAACGAAGTGTTAAACTACCCTTGATTTATCAGCCAAATCAATATGTTGGAACAATATAATTGACTGGGGTTTAAAGCTTGAAAGTAGCAGTTGTTGAGAAAAACATTTCACACTGCGGTATTTTTAGCAAATGTTGAGACTAGTAGAAGCAGAATACAAACAATTTCCTGAGAAAATTATATTGCAAGTGCGTAAAAAATGAAACCATAATGCAGTAACAAACTCCAGAATTTCATCTACAACTGCAATTCACAGAACAAAAGACAAACATAACAGGAAACTAAAAAAGTCCAATGAGCCGCAGTGGGAGGTAAAATGCACAACTGGCTATAATCTTAGTGCTTTGTGAGATTGTTCTTTCATGATCCCTACCTAATTACCACATTACCACAATCACTGCATTTCCTTGAATGGAATTCCCATAGATATACCCAAAATTTGTAGATGTGGATCGCCATTTGTCAAAATATGTGCAGAATAAAGTGTATCACAAATAGTTTTTCTATCAGAATGAGAAAATTACCTAAACTCAGACCATATCTCAGAGGCAGAACCTTGAGGAAAGAATCTCCGGCAAGAACGAACTAGGGAAGTAACTGTCTCAAAATGGCGTTGTCTTAGTCTCCATCCTTCAGGGCCAGTATTCCTGAATCAAAAAGAAAAGCTAACTCATGCTGTCATGCATACTATATGCAATATGCAGGAAAAGGATCACAAGGAAAACAACTGAGCATTATATTGTAACAACAACTTTGAAGGTAATTTATATGCACTGCACTTTGGGAAGTTTCTCACTTTTAACTACAACAAACCACGACAGAGATAGCCTTTTATTGTTGAGATTTAATCTCTATCCAACATTCCACCATCAGAAATGGGTGTATAGTTGTGAAACTTGTAAAAGTATTTAAGTATTTACAAACAACAGAACACAGATTAATACAATACACAAATGTAGCAGGGAGAAGACAATTCTGTCATGCATAAAGAAACTGAAGATATATTTATGGGTCAAGTTGACATGAAATCCAGAAAAAAAAAAAAAAAAAGTCTAACATAATTGATACTTTTGCAAAACAATTCAGAACAGCGAGCACAAGTATTCTGAGAAAGAAAACAAGAAGAGAAAAGTTTTCAGACTTACCGAGTAAAGTGTGTGTGAATTAAAATATTGTATAGAGGCCTCCACTGAACTTTTAAGGACAACTTTTTCCTGTATTTATTCAACAGTTTCACCAAGATGTTTCCCCATCTAACCTAATTTAAACAAATTAAACAAAAACGTCAGAGCAAATAATGAAAAGCGACTTCTTCATGGATATGTTAAACGGTTCATGGACATGTTAAACGGAAAACAACCTGAGCATAGAGTTTATTCTCTGAGACATGGAACAGTTCTAATCCAACTTCTACAAGGGTTGTAACATCCTCAACAGATAGATCACTTTTGGCCTTCACAAAACTGCCCAATCATCGAGAAGAGTAAAAATTCATTAATTTAAAGAAATGGATGCCCACTACAGCAAAACTTGCTAGTAACAAGAAATAATCCATATGGAATCACTGGTGCCTAACAAATATACCTCTTTGCCAACATCAATAATTTGACCCCATGTTTAATAAAGACTGGAAAGACTATTTATATTTGGCTTAAACCACATGGAATGATTTCTTAAATATCTCAATGAGCCAGTGTAAATCTACTCCCACCAATGGTGAAACAATGGCTAGGAATAGATATATGTTATATTGAGCAAACAAACACATGATTACAGATCACTAAATAAAATTTTAAAAAATTAAACAACAGAATAAATGTTGATACTCATATATGACCAAACAAACGTGAATGTATCAACTCTAACCCTTTATTAGAACATAAGTAAATGGCAATGTAACGAGAATTGGGAGAAAAAGAAAAGGTGACTCCAAAACTGGGAACCTTAAAATCCAATACCAAACAAATGTCATTCACAATCACTGACGGAATCCGAAAACATGCAACAGATTCTTCTTTTACCACAGACTCCCTAAGTCCTTGACTGCTTCTAGTAAAATATGGTATTGGACGTTGCAGAATCTTGTATTTCGCAATTATTAAGGATCGAACAAGCATCAACCAGCAGATGTCCGAGAATAAGCCACTTGGTGCATGAAACGTGGCCCTAATAATATCTTGAATCTTGAGTACAAAAAAAAAAAATATTGTAGGGAGGCTGTGAAGAGATAACGAGCAATTATTAAAAACACAAGTCCCCTTATGTTGGCAATTGGCACCGTCTCCCCATGTTGACATCAGTTGCATAACTAATCTCAAATTGTTTTTGGATTGGACTCATCTTTCTTTCCATTCCCTGTGTTTCCTAACTTAGAAGAATGAAAAGTCCATGCAAGTTCTACATAAAAGAACAGGAAAGACCATCTCTGGGAATGTCAGTTATCTCCCATTCCATTGTAATTCCTAGTCACCATGGGTCTGAACTATAACCAACTTTCTGCCTACTTTTATCACTTCCTTTTGGATTTTCTTATTTACCCCTAGCTACCGCAATCCCTTCCATACAGCAATCATCCACAGATTTTCAACCACCATTCACCAGAAGTTAAGAATCTTCCTTGAATTTTATTTCTCTTCGCACACAACACACACACACACACACACACACACTTATAGAAGGAGGAAGGTACTTTCTTCTTCAGTACTTTCATCAATTGTGCTGCTCTCTGCACCAAACGCTGAGGTGGGATGACTCTCCCACTTATCTTATATGCCCAACTGTAGACTCGTTCTACTTCAAATAAAATTTCCATTCGAATAATTCTAGAAAATTATGACAAAGGAAGGATGTACAGAAAATGATAATAAAAGGTAGCGATCCTACAAAATTCGAATAAAATACAAAGCAAAATTGAACAACAGAATTAATTCAGTCCCAGCATCAAATAAGACTACGAGGGAAAAAAAAAATATCAAAGAGCTTCGGGAAGAAAACTCAACAGATCAATAACAGAGACCCATTTCAGAGTAGAGTAAACCGATTCAGGATCTTCTGGATTGTAAGACTCCTTGACGGAATTAACTACTCCGGCGAAGGCATGCTTCTCCCTTTTCGTCTCCTCCGCCACGGGCGGCGGCAGCCATGCGTTATGCAGATGCATCGAGCACTGAAATTGATCGAAGGAAAGCAGAGAAAAATCCTCGGCGTAAGTGTGTGAACGGAAAATTGGTGAAATATGAGAGCATTTGGGGATTAAGATAATTAGGAGTTTATATATATATAGATGCTTATAATAAATGTGCGCGCGTTCAGTCTTCTTTCTCAACTATCTTTTTCGCCAAGAAAGGAAGATAAAATATCAGACTTGCTGCTGGTAAAACGGTATTCACAGCAGTGATAAAAACTTTTTTATCTTCTGGGGTTAAAAAAAAAAAAACCTGAGATACATATGGCAGACTTTACACTAAGCAATAAAATGGCTCTGTTGTACTTGGAAACATGTGGTATCCCTTAATTCTTATTTTAATTTTAATATGCTTATGACATAATTGGATGTGTCACATTGTTGACTTCTTGTTGGTGTGAAATAAAATGAAAATTGTTCTTGGAAATGGTTTCTCTGTCTTTGTAATCTCATTTTTTTTTATTATTTTATGTTAGACAAATCAAATAATTGAAAGATAATTGTTGTAACGGTGTTGTTGATTATTTAGTTTGTAATATTATTGATATTATATCTATTTATACCTTGTCTGATCCTTTGGGTCACCTGGACGGAGATGAATAGTGCGAAGCATAGGGATATTACTCTTTTGTTTTCTCACATTGTTTTGCAGGTAGAGACATCTTTCACTCCTCATTACATTGGGCAGGCTCACAGGCCGAGACTGGACAGGATGTACGCCACCACATCGCTTCATGGTGGCTCCCCCACCGCATGTTCTTGCCCCTTGGTCGAGAGCTGTTGTTTGGCTTCGACCCGGCTCTCCTTAGGTCAAGCTGAACACAGATGGCTCTTTTGATCGCCATACTGGAGCTGTCGGAGGAGGAGGCCTGATCCGGGACCACAACGGCGCCCTCATCACCGCCTTCCACGCGCCCCTTCAAGCCTCCTCGAGTTACGACGAAGAGATTCAGGCATTATAGATTGGCCTTCAGATTGTTGCCCACCTCTCTAGTCATATTTGGATCGAGCTGGACGTTGCGGCTGTCGTCACCCTCCTAACTTCGGGCCACCAGGGCTCGTGGCAGATTCAACACCCACTTATGCGCATTAGAGCTCTTCTTTGGTCTGTCCATCACAAGATCACGCACATATTCCGTAAGGGGAACAGACCTGCTGACTACCTTGCCAACCTTGGCGCCACCATACCAGACACACACACGTTTCAGACCGACACTGCTTCACTCCACCTTCGCACGCTTGTTCGAATGGACCAGCTTGGATATCCATCGTTCCGCTTTCAATAGATTAGGGTTTCTGTTTCCTTATATCAGACCTCTTTTCCTGGCACCTGTTAGCCCGAAGACAGACTTTGTATTGTTATTTGTTTTTTCTTGCCTTTTGATTTGCTCGTGAGACCTTGTAGACTATAGTCCTTGATATTTTGGGCCCCCGATTTGGGGCGTTGATCTATGCACAGGTTGGAGATCCAGCCCAATCACCCGCCCTTCCGGGACGTTGTTTGTTTTTTTTTTAAACAAAAAAAAAAACTAGCAACTAC
>CACSLK010027833.1:16324698-16352043 GCA_902706635.1 Striga hermonthica
AAAAAAAAAAAAATAATTGCCTTATTCAAAAGAGATACACACAAGATTCATGCAAAATAAAATTCAAACATACACAAATTAATTTACTTATGAACTATTTTTTCCTTAAAAGAATGTGATTTACTTGTCCTCCGATTCATTTGGTTAATTTTGAGGTACAAAGGATAAACTATTGTGGTTTTGTTTAACATATTTATTTTTGCAAATGATATTTTACAAAATATACAATCGAAATTTCAAATTTCTATTAAAACATAACAAAATAAAAATGTTCTATATATTGAAATGAATTTGATTATATATATGTAAGTATATACTCAAACTTTACACTTTAAGGTAACAACTTTTCTTACATTTCATATAAAATTAAACTTCACCTGGTAAATAACATCTTTGGTATTTATACAATATTACACTTTGCCCTATAATTTTATTTCGTGGTGTTAACATTCCGAAAATCAACAAAGAATTAGAGGAACGAAATGTCTATGCAATTCATAATTACCAAGTGGAGAGCAATCTTGATAACTATCGGTCTACAGTTGATAAGTGCAAAATGATTTTGCATGCATGGAAAAACAATGATGTTTTTAATAATGTATGACTTTTATGACGAACGTTTTATGACTACTTGAGTATAAATGTTCTATGTATTATAACTTATTTATTAATACCTTCAATTTATGAATTTTACTTAAATAAATACAACTCGTGCATCGCACTGCTTACGCTTACGTACTAGTTAATTCATATTGATCATAAATGTTAGACTCACTCACTTCGTAAGCTTAACTTAATATAGTTCAAACTTTAACAAATGATAAAAATAATAAAATATTTAGCAAATAATAACTATTACTTATGTAGATATAAAATATAATTAAGAACAATAGAGCTTGGAAAGTAATTTTTAGAAATATAAAAACCATGTATGGAAAGTAATCAACATTTATTATATATATATATATATACTAGTACAACGCCCGTGTATTACACGGTGCTTGTTAATTTTTTATTTAAAATCTAAAATTAATGAGAAAAAATAGTTGAAAATTTAAAACATTTTATAAAAATATATATCTTATTATATATTAAGTATGAAATTTTTATTTGTGCGATTTACCTGTATTATATTATAATAATTTTCTATAGCTTACAACATATAACTACATTAAACATAAATATATCAATTGAGAAATAATTTTATTTTGTTAATGAGTTTTAATAAATATTATTATTTTTTATTATAAAGATAAATATAATTTATTTATTTAATATATACAATATGGATGTCAAATCGAACATCATCAAAAGGTGATTAATTTGATATATTATATATGTAAAACTGATAAGAAATACAAAAGTTATCAACTTTTAAAATACATTTACAATTCAATAGCTAATTGAAGGAAACAAACCAAAAGTCAGGCTCACTATGTAAAATTACAAATAATTAAAGGTTATATTAGTACAAGTGATATTAAAATACCTAAGTTAACTAAATAATATTTATAGAATGTCCTAACCTAGATTATTAATTATTAATATATCAATATTATTTGTCCAAACCTAATTACAAAGCATGATTCTTTGCCAAGTAGGATTCCGAAACACCAGAAGCAGCCACATAAGCTCAACGCATTCGGGAATTATATATAAAAAATAAATAAAAGGGTATAAATAAATAAAAGGGATATATATATATATAATTCTATTAATGAAAAGAAGTATCATTTTTATAGATGAGTGTAGAACACGAATGTCATATTGATAATTATCACTTTGTCAGTTATGTATTATTTATTGTGTATTTATCGTTTTTAATTCCATAATATGAATATAAATAATTTTACTCTTTTATCGTTAATTTTCTTTCAAGTATGCACTAAAAAGGTATTGTACTGGTTTAATTTATATTTATTGATACCTAACTTTTTATATATTAATTAATATGAATTTCTAAAATATGAATTTCTTCTCTCAAGTTTGGGTCGGTTTTCAGTTGTCGCCCCACGGGCTTTTCTCGGCTTCCTGGAGAGTGATGAAGGGGTGTGAGTGTTCGGATCCCCGTTGTGTTAGCCCCGAGATATAGTCACGGCCTTGGGCGTCACGTTGCTATCGTGATATTCTACTCTGTCCCTGTTGACCCACTTGCTTCTGGAGCTCTATTTCCTCCGGTGGTAGGTCTGAGGAGGACCATCGTTCTTTTCTCCGACCAGTGGTGATGGCAGAGATGGGGGTCGTAGTGGGTGGAGGATTACGGCGGATTCGGTCGGGTGGTTGATGCCTCGGTTGTTCAGCAGCGATGTTGTCGGACGGCTGGAGCTCCGCTGCGCTTCCAGCCCTTTTCCCCTTCCCTTCGGTGTTGGTTATGGGGTGGACCATTGTCCTGACCTCCGGCCAGTGGTGATGGCAGAGGTGGGGCAGTGGGGGATGGTGGATTGTGATAGATTCGGGCGGTCGGGGACGTGGCTGCAGCCTTAGCATCTTCGTTTTTTAGGGGTTTACCGGGTGTGGTTGGACTCGCTAGTGGTGTTAGTGGGCTCGGTCTCGTGGTGGTCCTGCGGTATCTTGGGCGTTGAGGTCGTGGTTCGAGTTTGATTTCGGATGTTGTTCTGGGGTTTGTGCTGACTTCGTTAGACCACCGAGTTGGTGTTGGGCAGTTTCGGGTCGGTCCTTTTGGCTGTGGGACTCTCTCTGGGTCATCTGGGTATCCACTGGCTCTGCTTTGTTTCGCTGCTTAGGAAGGGCTTGTTTCTTTTTTTATTAGTGTCTTTTGTTTTCTGTAGGTTTTTGTTTGTTAGTTTTGTCTGTTTTATTTTGTTTAGGGCATGTATTTTTGGTTTGAGCTGTTGGCCCCTGTGAGCCTGAGTGTCGCCTTATTATCCCACTGGGATCTGATACTCGGGTATTATCATGTTGGAATCTTTTTTTAGTCTTTTGATTGTGTGGTTTTGTGTGTTTTCATTCTAGCTTTGCTAGCGGATTTCTTGGCGGTCTCCTGACATGTCCTCTCACGTTTTCAGCCGTTGGCTGCTGTGTATTTGTGTATTCACACATTTGTGCGTTTTGATTTATAATACCATATATCGTTCTGAAAAAAAAAAAGAAGATGATATATATGAACTACATATATATATATATATATACACATATACATACATACAGGGATGACATCCAGTGAAAAAAATGCTTAGCGAAAGAAATAAGAATACATCTTAGACATAAAATCTGATCATCCAATGACAAAAAAAGTCATCTTTTAACATTCATTTAGGGTATTTTTGACATTACACAATCCCCAACCACTTACCCACTAGTGGGCCATACCCACCCACCCACTTTATGCTCTCTCTCTCACAACACACACAGAGAACACACACAAGCATGATTATGCCGTCTTTCTTGTCCGACCAACTTCTGCTACTGCATACCGCTGCACGTCGTCGCACGCTGCCAACATGGGCCTTTCCCCAGCGAACGACATCTTCCTCCACGGCCACCTCCCCTCCAACCTCCATGTCTTCCCCTGGTCGTCCACCAACTCCACCGTCGGCCTCACCCTCCCCTCCACCGCGGTCGTCTACCAAATAGACCAAAAAAACTGTCGTGTCTCCCCGTCCCCTGCCCCAGCATGTTATATCTCTGGTGTAGCACAGAATAGCTCGACATCCCGGTTTGAGTAGTTAGCTCGGCTAAACTTTCCTAGGAAGGGCTTAGGCCTGTCTAGAAGTAAAAAATCCGGTAAAGGAGCTCACATTCGATCTCAATGTATCAATCAACCTGGAGTAGATGACCTGGAGGTACTGACCTTCTGAAGCTCGACAATAAAATCGACCTCAAGGTATTGAGGTTGAAAGACCTGAGGTCGGGATAAATATCAAGAGGAGGTCAAGTTTGACCTCGGCTAAGTAAAAACAAGTAGGTCAAAATGTCGTAGTTACGACCTAAGGACCTAATGGTTGTATAGTAAGAGGGGCAAGAATCCTAGTAAGAAGGAAAGTATCACTTGTTCGATGAGACTTTTCTAGATAGAGACGTGGTAAGTTAGAAAATGTATTTGATTGGATCTATTTCCTAACATGGACTTTCTTGGGCATCAAGACAATTGTCCTATATAAGGTTCCAAGTTCTTCTTCATTGAGATATCACATTCTACGCCTTAAGTTACATATTCTCGTACATATTTGTTGAGCAAGTTTTGACTTGAGCGTAGGAGGTTTTTCGTTGGGACACCCTCTTGGCATATTGTAGGACAACGAAAATCAAAGAAGAAAGAGGTTCACGATGTAAGTGATTCAATCCAGTTTGTGATGAAAAGTGACACAACAAATTGGCAGCGTCTATGGCAAGGGGGGTCAGTATTTTACTGGCTATAAGGACTTAATTGTACTCTCACAATCATACTGTTAAGAGAAAAAATTTAAAGAAAACCAAGAAATCATGGAAGTAAAAGCATCAACAGAAGTACCAAAGGGCAAGGAGATTCAAGTAATAATTAAAGATTCCCCGGAACAAGGCAATTGTAGAAAGTCATGGAAAAAGGTCGTGGGGATCCAGAACGAGCCCGAAGCCACTATAAGCTTCGGGCCACAGGAGGTTGAGGGTGTTTCGGCACCACAAAGATGCTTTTGTCATTACAACATATATCGAAAGTTATGTGGTACGAAGGGTCATGATGAACACAAGAAGCCCAGTCGACATCATCTCCCTACATTGTTTGGAGTATGTGGCCTAAAGACAGAGATTTAGTTGATCAATACAACTCTCTACGAATTTAATGGAGGTAATGTCAAGCTAATTGTAACACCCCGAACCTTTTATTATATATAGTTCGACTTTAGTTTCATAAATAGTAAGTTTTATTATTCCATGTTCTATTTATTTTTCTAACATTAAAATTTGATGAATGAATTTTAAGTCTAAGCAATGGAGGATCCGTTCTATTTTTAGTTCTGAAATCGAATTAATTTTATCCCAAGTATCAGTTCATTTTTCAGTAGAAAATGTTAACTTGGCCACTACGTTTTTTCCTAACCGAGCATTAGGAAAACCGATAATTTTATTTAATATGGGCTGAAGCCCAGTTGAGCCGAGGCCCGGTCCCAATCCCTATAGCCGTGCAATTTTTCACGGCACAAGGCCCTTAAATCCGAGCCCAACTCAATGTTGAGTCTTTAATTTCGAGCCCAACATTTTCCAAGCCCAATTTAAAGATCGGGCCATTTTACTAGCCCAAGAGGTGCTAGCAAATCATGCTAAAAAACTCAGAAGCCCAAGGAGCAAAGAAAATCCTGAATGCGGACCACCCTAAGAGCTCGGGTATAGCAGTAATCATGAAAAGCTGGAGATTTCATCGCAAGACGAGCTCATGGAGGTCGAGATCATAGAAAGGAGGTCGGCAAGGTCACCAAAGTAGGTCACCACCTCCTAAAGGATGAGTTGACACTAACTCCAAAACCTCACTCGCATTTACCTACTCTGTGGATGTGAAAACTCGCAACTTATGGGTGTTTCAGAATCACTAGCTTGCAGAATTCTCCATTGTTAAACTTGCAACCTCTGGTTGGCTTGAGTTCAGTTTCTACTTTGCTTAGTCATTTGTTTTGTTGTTTGATAGTGGTTGTGTGTTGGCATTTGTTTTAGAGAGCTGAACTGTGTTGGTGGTAGTTAGTTGTTGTCTTAGTTTTTGTCGGTTAAGCTGGGGTTTTGGTTCTGTGGACATTGTTAGTTTGGTTGGGTGTTTGTTGCTGCTTCTGTTTCTTAGATGGTTTACATGCTAGGCTTCCTGGGTACAGTCGTAGGTACTCCTTTTGTTAGTTACTACCGTGGTAGTTTGGTTGGTTGTTGCTTCTGTTTCTTATATGGTTTACCTGCTAGGCTTCCTGGGTACAGTGGTAGCTACTCTTTTTTCTAGATGCTAGCTTGGTTAATCTTCTAGTGCTGTTGTTTTAGAGGTCATGCTCTTGGTTCGATTGCTTTAGTCACCGCATGATGCAAACACCTCTACTTCAATTCCTTTTGCCTTGGTTATGTTTGGTAACCAAATAAGATAGCTTACATCATATTTGGTTAGCTTATAAGCTTTCTGTATTTAAAAAAGCCCCGTTTGGTTGGACGATCTTTTTTAAAAAGCTCGAGCTTATCTCAGAGCTTCTTTAGGTAGATTTTCAAATAAGCTCGTTGAAATTATGATTTCAGCTAGCTCATCAACTAATTTTATCGAACACTTTTATTATGTAAACTAATTTTTCAACTATAAGCCATAATCTATAAGTTAAAAAATCACTTTATAAGTTATAAGCTAGCGTATTAGATAGTTTTACCAAACACAGAAGTTTAGGGCTCTTGTTTAGCGTTCTTCCTTGTCTACCTTGTGATAGTATAAGCGAGTGCTATCGTTGTTGTACATTCCTTTGAATTCTATTATATGTCGTTTTGAAAAAAAAAAAACAAAAGAATCATAATTTATAATGTTATACAAAAAATAATAATTCACCATATAAGATTTTATATTCAATTATTATTTTGTCACAATCACAAATATAATAATATAATTATTTAGTAAAAAGTAAATGTGAAAAGTAGTTATAGAGAGAGGTGAAAAAGTGTCGTTCACACTTTAGGCTTTCACAATATCTGTCATCAGGCGACAGATAAGCACCAGCAAGCATATTCTTCAACATCAACTACCCCAACAAGTAAATATTTTCTTTACCCTCTCCATCTATCCATCGTTGGTTCGTCGTCCTCAATAAATACACACTACTCTTTACACACTTTTGGTCCCTCCTTTTACTGCCCCTTTTGCTTTTTTCGTTTCCACCGACGAAAAACCTCCAGCTGTTTTTCACTTGTTTATCGACCTCGACCGACGGTGTAGTCGGTGTACGGTGGTGGATCTGAGGGCAGTCGCCGACGTCGCTGCCGGAGAAGAAATAAAAGAATAAAAGAAAAGAATCGATGTCGTCCGGAAGGTACATGGCTTACTCACCATCTCCGTCCGCGCCTCACTCTCCCCACATCGGCGCCGCCGCGGCCGCCGGGGGAGGTATCCGAGCCGCTTCTGCTCTGGTCGAGCAAGAAAAGTAATCCCCTTTTTTTTTTTTTCTCTTTCTCAAGATTCTTTATTTATCATGTGATACTGTGTAGTTTTAAGTAGGAGGAGCTCTAGGTGAATGTTAAAATCGGATCTTGCGGACCTTCTTGTTCGAATTTTGTGTTTTTGGTCAGGTGATTTAATCGCTAAACGTTTTTGCAGTCTTGATTCTGAATTTCATTGATTGTGTAGCCGTTTTGTATGCAGTGATCATGTGGTTAATAGGATTGTTGGTGATACAATTTGTGTAGCAGGACGTGGTTTTCTTTAAGTTGTGTTACTTCTTGATACCAACAGTTGTTCAGTACTCGTTATTATCATATAGTCTGGATGTGTTTACTTGTGTTCGGATTATAATTGGGGCGGTCTGATTTTGTGAATCAAAAATATGTTTCAACCGTGTTCATAGTAGTTGATATAACAATTTAATACAAGACACTTTGAATAACATGAGATCAGGATAGTTTAAAGTTTAATTATAAAAGCAATCAAGCATGCAAATATCAACATTTCTTATAACCTTTGGAGGCACATTGTTATTTCTGAAAGATTCGCCTTTTAGTGTTGAAAATTGTTGTGTCATTACTACTGACAATGTTTTGTTATTGCAACATTGACAGGTATCTGGCGGAGCTGCTGGCAGAACGCATCAAGCTTAATCCCTTTATGGCTGTACTTCCAAATTGCTACAGGTTGATAAATCAGGGTGAGTGTATGATTCAATACCCTTAAAATCTTTTGTTTCAGGATTTTTTTTGCTGCAAATTGACCCCCTTCTTTGTTCCATTCGGGATACATCCTCTTGTTCTATGTGATGATCTTTACCTATGCCATTTTGTTTTTCCAATCACTACCCACTCATTCATACAGGTTGGTGATTTGTATATAGATCCTGAATTGACTGATGATGAAATTTGTTGTTTCATCATTATCAAGAACCAACTGCCCATGAAAATTTCAAAAAATGTCAATTATACCATTTGTTGTTTCATTTGGAGTTAGTCACCTTTGTTTCATTGTAATGTTTATTTCTTGGTATTAAAATTCTGTCGCCGGATAGCCAAACAAGCAGTTTGTGTTAAAGCTAATGCCTCTTTCTGGTTACACCTAGAGCTATTAGTGAGGATCTTGCGATGGATGTGAAAATTCTTAGTACATATAATGTTTCAGATTATATGATTGACAAATACTAACTTTGCTAACCCATTGCGTCCTTCTAATTATTGAATTTGGAATCCTTGTGTTTCATTATTGATCTTTAAGGTAACGTGTTGTGAACTTTGGGTATCAAATGAATTTTCACAGAGGCACCAACGTGCCCGAGATTTCATATTTGACAATGTCCAGTGTGTCTATCATGTTGAAGACATCAATATATTCACAACAAGCGCAAGAAGTTCAATGATTTAGTTGTAAACTATATGTCTAGTTAACTTTTTGTGTTGGTATTTGCTTAGGAGTGAGTTTAGCTAACGAACATTTTTTATTTTTTTTTTTGTCAAAAAGATGCCACTAATTATCGATGAACTTGGAATGCTAGGGCTCATATTCATCTTTAGATGGCAATAAAGGTTTAACTCCAAGGGTAGGGATGGATGCTTGTAATGCTTCTTTATAATGAATCTCTACGGAGATGGCTCCATTGAGTTTTCATTGTAGGATCTTTTGGCATTTCTTCTTTGCATACTCATAGCACTGTGGGGTGGGTTTGACAAGCTGTAGAAGAACATTTCTGCTATTTTTCTTTCTGGTACCGATGTGGGAAATGAACTCCACCATCTCAAGCAATCTATGATTTACAGTAGACTGGGTTGACAGTGCATACGGCATAGTATGCATTGCTTTTATTTTTTAACTGCGCTAGGAATATGGAGGCTAACCGCATTTTTTAGGTCAAAACTTCGGTCGTGATTTAATATACAGTAAATATTTTTCATGTAAGTCTTTTTGTGCTATCTTTTTAACATTAACCTTGAAAATTTACCTTATCCTTTCAGAATTTGACTAACAGTTTAACAGTCTGTGTTGTGTCCATATGACTGCTCGCTAGATCTTAACAATGCTAACTGGTACATCTTATTCTTGGAAATTGACCTTTTGAAACAGAAATATTGCGTGTAACTACACTGTTGGGGAATGCATCAGTTTTAGAACAAAGTGGGCTTGAACATGCGAGCCCCCTGGCTTCAGGAGGAATATATTCAAATGGAGGAGCTAACATGAACAGATGGGCATCACCGTTTCAATCAGAAGTATGGATACTAACCATTAACATAACTTTATGTTTGATCCAATTCTTTACTCTTTTAGAAACTCTTCAGGAATGAAACAAGAAACCTTATATTTTATCCTAACTTTACATTTTGATTGTAATGCTTCTTGGTTCAATTTCTGATTGACAAGTAGTTTGATGCTGACAACTTCAACAATTAAGTAGAGACGCACGGCATGTCAAATAAAGTGTTTTCACCTATACTGGAGATGTTTTCTAACCCTATGCCATAATACCTTTAGCATTGATTAACATATTGATTGTTCTAACCTTAGGCTATTATACTTTTAACATTGATTAGCATGTAGGATAATATTTTATAGTTGTATAACTCTAATCTTAGCTGAAGGACGTTACTCCTTGTGACTATAAACTGTTGACTTTTCATTGGCCAATTGAGTCGATGGTCTGACTCCCACTGTGTTACCTATTCTTCTTTACAAACAATTGTAAATATTTCCATTTCATATCAAAACCTGGTACAATCAATGTGTCAAATTATGAGATTTGGTGTCCCAGGTTGTCTGCTGCTTGCTTTGGCGTGCTTGGTATAAATTGTATTGTCTACTTCCTCTGGCAATTGTGCTTCTGAAACTGTTGAAGATATTTCTTCGAAGTTTGAATTTTCTGCTTATTTGAGACGCTAAATGTTGAAAAACATACAGAACGGGAGGGGAATCTTCATCACCATTCATAATGTTGTTACAATATGTTGGATTATATAATGTGCAGATGTCAGGTCTGATGCGAACCTCCTCTGGGCCAAACTGGCTTGCTTCCCAAGATAGTTCGTCAGGTCTCATAGTCAAGAGAACAATCAGGGTCGACATTCCCGTTGATCAATATCCGAACGTAATAATTTCCCCTCCAAGTGGTGTATTCTTGATGTGGTAATTTTATTTAGCATGTCCCATTTCTCATTCGTATTATATTTTCGTATCTTCCAGTTCAATTTTGTTGGTCGACTCCTTGGTCCAAGAGGAAATTCACTGAAGCGCGTGGAAGCAACTACAGACTGTCGTGTTCTAATCAGAGGACGCGGCAGTATAAAGGATCCAGTTAGGGTAATTTCCTTCTGACCTCAGTGTTGAATTTTCACAATGATTAGCATTCATCTTAAAGAAAACGTTCATCATTTTATCCTCGTCCATCTAAGAAGCAAGAATATTTAACATTGAATATGAAGGCTGTGGTGCATTAGTTTTGAAATGCTGAAAGTTTTCTTATGTGCTTATTTTCCTTCAGAAAAATAAAGCTTATGTTGAGAGATTAACTTGGTTTGTACGTTTGCTTCATTCTTTTTCCTTATGTGCAATGCAACAAGTTGGTATCACTAATGTTTCGAAATACTGGATCTGTAGGAGGAAATGATGAGAGGAAAACCAGGATACGAGCACCTTAACGAGCCCCTTCATATACTTGTTGAGGCCGAGCTACCTGTCGAGATAATCGATGCTCGTCTCATGCAGGCGCGTGAGATACTCGAAGATTTACTTAAGCCAGTGGTAACTTCCACCTACCATCCATATTGCCTTCCCTTAGGAGCATAATTCCTCTTTAACTTCATATTTCTCCAGTTCAACAAGTTGGTATCACTAATGTTTCGAAATACTGTGCATCTTTTAATGCAGGATGAATCGCAAGATTTTTACAAAAAACAGCAGCTGCGTGAACTGGCTATGCTCAACGGCACACTCAGGGATGAAAGCAGCTCCCAAATGTCGGCTGGTTCTGTTTCCCCCTTCCACAACAGCCTTGGGATGAAGAGAGCAAAAACCCAGGGGTAAAACAGTAAATTCTAGAGCTTATGTGTTTTCCCTGCCTGTAAAAAGCAGTTCACATAGTATGTGTATTGCTGTGCTAGCTGATGCCTCTTGCCAGTCAACGGGGCACTTACTGCTCCTAATCCGTCTCTATATGAAAAATGAAGTGTGCTGCTCATAATGTACTTGGGAATGAATTAGTAGAAGTGTACTATAGTAATATATTCGTGAGGGGTTCGGTTCGGTTTCTGTGTGCTGCCTTGGGGCAGCTTGGTTGGGAGGTGTAATGTTCTGTTTGCCATCGACGTATTATTTCATTTATTGTGCATGCTTGTATCTGGGTGGTTTTATGTGAAATTCTGTTTCAAATTTTGTTTGTTTTTTGCTTCTAGGGAAAATATGGTATACATTCGTGTCTCTTCTTTCGTCTGATATTTTTGCTCCTAAGTTAATAGATAGGTGTCCTGGTTGCTTGTACTTTTTAAAAAAAAAAATAGGAATTCATTGATATATGTAGGGGTGTGCAACGGTGCGGTTCGATGAAAAACTGCACGGAACCGCAAAAAACCGAAAACCGATTATAGCAAGAAAAATAACCGAACCGCATTGCAACTTAGAAAAAATCAAACCGAAACCGAATCAAATTTTTTACGCACTAAAATAACCGAACTGCACCAAAATGCATGGTTCGGTTCGGTTTTCGTTTTTTTTTCTTGGTTTTTCTATACATTTTATTTAATTTGGTGCGGTTTAGAGTGCGGTTTTGCTAAACCGCACCGAAACGAACAAAACCGAAAATCGAACTTATAGAAAATAATAACCGCACCGCAACGCAATATAAAAAAAAAAACGAATCGAAACCGAATTAAAATTTTTTTACATAAAAAATCGAATCGAAACGCATCGATCTACTCAGTTTCGGTTCGGTTTTCGGTTTCGGCTCGATTTTGCTCACCCCTAGATATATCAACCAATAGCAGCTGAAATCGGCGGTCAAATGACCAAATGTAATGAAAGGACATCCCAAAAAGAGCTAAAACTACTACAAACTCGGGTAATTTATTTTAAAAAAAAAAAACTTAAAAAATAAGTGGACAAAAAAAAAAAAACGAGTGGACCAAAATAAAAAACACGTATTCACAGAATACGTTTTTTAAAAAAAAATTAAGAAAACGTATTCCTGTAATACGTTTTAAAATCACTTTTGTAAATTAAAAAAAAAAAACAAAATTACCTTAAATTCGAATAGTAAAAAAAAAATATAAACGTATTATACAAATACGTTTCTTACAACCCTAAAATTGATTTTTGGGGTTTCCGAAAGCGTATTTCAAAAATACACGTTCAATTTTATTGTTTTATTCAAAAAAAAAAATATAAACGTATTCCGGTAATATGTTTTTGTAAAAAAAAAATCTCTGGAAAAAAGTCACTAAAAAATATATAAAACGTATTCCGTGAATACGTTTTACAATTAAATAGGTGTAAAACGTATTCACGGAATACGTTTTTCTATTAAATATATAAAAAAATCTTTCTCTTTTCATTCATTTTACGCGAGCAGCAGCAACATCAACAGAGGCACAAACACAGCAGCGAAAAACTACGGGAAAAAAAAACTCGATCCAATCTTCACCCCGACGTGAACTACAACAGCGACACGAGCCTTATTTCTGGTTAATTCATACGCACAAAGTATATTGGCTTATCTTAACTTTTTATATTTGTTTGGAGTTATTTGGAGATTGAGAATTGTTATAATATGTTTGAATGTGGTGGTGTTTGAAGATTGAAATTACTAATTGATTATCGATTATGTGTGTATGTTGAATTGAAAATTGAAATTTTGTGTGTAAATTGTCAATTGCGTATTGTTTGGTTGTTATTGTTGGGGTTAGGGTTTTTCGAAATTAGGGTTTCAATTTATTCGTATTATAGATGAATTTTATGTTATTGTTCGATAAGGGTATAAGGGTTTTGAAGGATTATTTGATTGGGAATATTTATTTTTTGGTTTTTTTGGTTGAAAGTGTATTATATGTTATTGATGGATTATGAGTATTAGGGCTTGATAAAAGAATTCGTGATTTTATTTTTAACAGGTATAAATGACGTCTACCGGACCATACTTTGTTAATGTGTATTGGAATCATCCCAAAGAGGATTTAAGTTCATTTTCAGATTTTATAAATCGTCCGGATGGTTCATTTAGCATTGGGGAGAATACATCATTTCAACAATTTGTAGATATACTTTATGAAAATTTTGGGTTCCGTCGAGATGGTTAGATAATTGAGGGGATTAGTTTACTGACTGATCGACCAGATGGTTCGTGGAATATTGGAAACTTGAATACTGATAGTGCTTTGCAGTGGATATATTATTTTCCTGCTTTCTCCTACGTGTATTTGCATTTACAGTTGAAGCAGGTTACGCAGACACCTACAGTGATTACATAGTTTGAAGATGTTCCCCCATTTTACGGGGGAGTGCCTGATTTTGAGGGGTACGTCCACTTCGCATGTTCGTAATTTTGGCGAAGGGACAAGCTCAACAGTTAGAGAAGAAAGTGATGATGATTTCATTCCTGGAGAAGAAGATTTCACAGATGATACCTCAAAATTGGAATCGGATAGATCAATAAACGAGGAGAGTGAACCAGCATTTATTGAAGAGCACCCATTTCCTAGTAGCGGTCAGCACGTGTATCGCGAGATGGGTGAGTGGGACCCATCGTGTGTAGACCGGGATGAGCATGCTCTGTTACGTTGGAATGGAAATGTCAAGACTATCCGTTTGGGTACTGTTTTCCAGTCCAAGGAAGAAGCACAATTGGGTATCATGAATTGGAACGTTAGTAGATTGAGGGAGGTTAAGACAACATATTCGAATAAGAAATCATTCAAGGTGGTGTGCAAATCTGATGAAGATCAACCTTGTCCGTGGAAGGCTCGGGTGATGCACTGCACACGGGTTCATGAACTGTGGGAAGTAACGGAATGGACCGAGAGGCATAGTTGTATGCAAGAAGTCGACAAAAATGACCACAGAAATGTAATCGCCACAATGATTTCAAATCTTGTCATGACCAAGATTCAAAAGAAACCCGACTACAGTGTTACCCTGATCCAGGAGGATGTTAAAAAATGTTGGAAAGTCGATGTGAGCTATAAGAAGGCGTGGCACGGGAGGAAAAAAGCCATCGACCGATTGTATGGCACTTGGGAAGAGAACATCGCACAACTCCGCCAGTAAGAAGAAATTTATTAAAAATGTACGTGTTATTTGTCTCACTATGTTTAGGTATTGACGATTACGTTTTGTAACGTGCAGGTTATTTGCGGCGCTTCAAAGCGCGAATCTCACTACAGTTGTACAGTATGAATGGCAGGGTAGGGAATGAAATATAATGATTTAATTTTGAAAATAGTTGATTGTGTTTGGCTTGAGTGCGATTTTTCGTTTTAAATATAATAATTAAAATTGATGTAGTATAAATAAAAATATGAAAAAATGTAAAAATGAAAAATTAAGGGGGGTGTATTTAATTGAGATTTATAAAGATTTTTAAAAACTTTTTAGGACTTTAGAAATCCTGATGTATTTAATTTAGATTTCTCAAGACTTTTAAAAGTCTTGAGGTATTCAATTAGGATTTTAAAAAGTCTTACGAAATCCAAGTGTATTTAACTAATTTAAAATTAGGATTTATAAGGACTTTTTAAGATTTGCTGGGATTTCTAAAGAAAAAAACATGTAGGAAATCCCACTACAAATCCCACCAGACTTGGTATTTTATAGGATTTTTTTAAAATCTGAAAATCCTCAAAAATCTTAAATCTTAAATGTGACTCGAATTCCGAAACGAATAAACTAAAAATGTGACATGAGAAAAATGGTCTATCAATCATAATAGGATATTTTAAGGCCTAGAAATATCCTATATTGTTTCTTTTCCATCCTCCGGCGGTCGGGCAGCAAATCGATCGTCCTTTTCCCATTCTTCAGGGTCTCTGTACCAGAGTTCACGCCAATATAAAACGGCCTCAAGCAGCAGCAACTCCTATCGCCTCCGCCATGCCGCATATCCTCACACATCCGCCCGGCGTCCCTCCTTCCTTCCCACACGTTACGCCGCCGGGATCAATTGTCCGCTTTAATTTTCTACTGATCAGGCAAGATCAAGGTTTTAGTGTCTAATTTGAAGTTAACTGTTTGGATTCACATTCACAGGTGTAGGAAGGAAGCCTTTATAATAATTGGTTGAATAGGTTAAATAAAGTACCTCAATTTAACGCCTCCTCAGTCCTCAATTAGCTGGAGAGCTTATAGAAGAACTGAAACTGGGAGGGGTTTAATTGCTTTCTGGGTTTATTTTGTTTTGCTTTGCTTTGCTTTGTTGATGATGTTTATCTTGTCTGAACCTAAGGTTGAAAGGAGTTCATTTTTTCCCTTGACAGGGTCGGGTAATTTTGGTATTATCGGGTAATGGGTACCCGACCATACATAAACGGGTTACTTGACAGGTTCCCGATTGTTGTAAATCAAGTGATGGGTTGGATTCTGGTAGGACGGAGCATGTTCAAGTTGGGTATGTATTTGCCTAATATGGCTGACCTTGCAATATTAACAAGGACATAATTTTACCGTCATGTTGTTCTTGTAGCCGAAAACAATTAAAGTGGCTCGATCACTATCGAGTCCTCTTGACATCGAATAATTTTCTGATAATAGTTATCTAGCTATTCTGCTGCTTTTGTATCTTAATATTTTGGATTTAGTTTGTTGATCACCTTACATCTATCCATTTCTTGTTATCCACAGAACTGGTGTTATTATTCCACAGAAGGTTTTCTTTGCTCGAGCTAAGCATTGTAAGATACTAAGAATACCTATATTTATGTGACTTCGAGTTGCGCTCATATTCATTTTTTGTTCCCCCATGGGAATCCCTTCTTCACAAACTAATGCAGCCTATTTCCTTTCCATGTGGACAGCTGGAATTGATGGAACATTTAACCAACGGCTGGTGCCTCCGATCTTGATGGCAGCGGAAAAGGAAGAAGCCAAGGCTGTGCTTACATTATTCCTGAAGAAACAAGGCTTGAGCAATATAGTTGCGGCAAGAACTATCAACAAGTCGGATGCTTTTGTTGATCACCTTGTGTCACGGCTTCACTCTGTTCATAGGTCTCGGTACTTAGTAGGTTTGAGTTCTCTTTCTCTGATCTATTAAGGGTGTGATTATGAAAAGATTTTGCTCTTTGAGAAAATAATTCTCTTTCTCTGATCTATTAAGGGTGTGATTACGAAAAGATTTTGCTCCTTGAGAAAATAATATTGAGAGGGTTCACAAATTTAAGTGGAAAATGCTTCTCCATTTTCAGTTTAAAACACGTATACATGTTTCGATTTGATAGAGAAAAGCACTATTCTTTTCAATGTTTGCATAAACTTCCTTATTGTTGCATTACGGAGAAGTAGTTGGGATCAGAGGTTGGTAGTATTTGCAAAATAGAAGTTTAAGTTGACTTAGTTAACTGAGAGTACCTGGTTTTATTCATATATAAATGTTTAAGAGTTGAATCAGAAGCATAACTCGCTATCTAAAGTACACATCCTCTTACCATAGTTTTTTCGTGCTTCAGATTATTCAGAATCACATAATCTTGATTTATAACTATCTCTATATTATCTCGTATTTAATATGAATTTTGATTTTTGTCCACACATTTCCTAAGAAGCTCTCAATGCAATTACCTTCTAACACTAAATATATTCTACATATATAGGCCGGGAGCTCACAACCCTCGAGATCCGAGAGGCCCTCATCCCATACCTTGAATCACTCCACGATGAGCACCAAGCCACCCTGGTAGACGTCGTGGAGAATTTCCCCGACCCACCAATCAAGGAAAAACACGAAGAGATAGTTCACAAACAACCCATTCCAGAAATCCTGGGCTCGTCATCCCCTTCCACCCAAACACCCAACTCCTTAAGGCTCAAAGCTTTGGCCCGTGTTACCGACATTGGGAAACTTCCATCTCACGTCAACTACCTCCTAGAGCTCGGCATGGAACTGGAAGCCATTACGGAAATTATACGGAAATTCCCAGCCTTTGCCTACTACAGCCTGGACGGCAAAATAAAGCCCGTGGTTGAGTTCCTTCTCGACCTGGGCATTCCCAAGCAAGACATACCCACTATCCTAACCAAAAGGCCGCAACTTTGCGGGATTAGCCTCACCGAGAATCTCATTCCCACAATGGGCTTTCTCGAGGAGCTAGGCGTGGACAAGCGGCAGTGGGCCAAGGTGATATGCCGTTTCCCACCGCTTCTCACTTACAGCCGTCAAAAATTGAGATCGACCGTAGATTTTCTCTACGAGATGGGCCTCTCGTCCGAGAACGTGAGCAAGGTCCTGACCCGGTCCCCAAGCATCATAAGCTACAGCGTGGAGGATAAGCTGAGGCCCACGGCCGAGTATTTCCAGTCTTTGGACGTGGACGTGGCTGTGCTACTCCGCAAGTCGCCCCAGACATTTGGGCTTAGTATGGAGGGTCATTTGGTGCCAGTCACGAATTTTTTCCTGGAGAGGGGTTACAGTCTGGGTGATTTGGCCACTATGACGTCGAGGTATGGGGTGCTGTACTCGTTTAGCTTGGCCGATAACCTAATGCCGAAATGGGAGTTTTTTCAGACCATGGATTACCCCAAGTCGGAGCTAGTTAAGTTCCCACAGTATTTCGGGTATAGCTTGGTAGATAGGATCAAACCTAGGTATGAGATGTTGAGGCAGTCTGGGGTTAAGGTGCTGCTTAATCAGATGTTATCGCTCAAGGTGATCGACTTCCAAAAGCTTTTGAAGAGAAAGATGCAGAAGGAAGTTAATGAGTAGCTTGTGAGTGTAAATATTTGCAGATGTGGTATGTGTATTCTGAAACCTTAAACTTTGGGTGCTTCTAACGTCTAATGTCCATACGATAATCGGTTGTCGGATGTCGGATGTTTTTTCTAAGTGTTGGATAGTCCGGCAAAAAAAGTTTCTTGAAGCGGAATATGTTTTTTGCTGCAGAACAAGCCGATTATGCATGGACTGTAATATAACAATTAAAATAAAATATATTTTGCATTATATTTGTACTTTATTATAATTTAATAATAATAAAAGTATATTTTTTGAGCTTTATAAAATTTTATGATTCACAATTATTATTATTTTTTATAATTTATAAAAGTATACGTTTTGATTTTTCTTTGAGCAATTTAATAGATTTAACAAATGACCCCTTTATTTATTTATTTCTTTTTTTTTTTTTTCATGTAACTATAGAAATTTACGCCACACCAAAATTGAACAAAGTTCCATATACATCGGGCAAAACCTGAATAAAACTGCACTAGAGGCCTAGACAAACAACAAAAAGTTAATATTATCTCCGGTGGAATGTCAATTGGAAAATCTAATGGCACAGTTTTGTTATGAAGTCAATCTTAATAGTGGAGCAAATATTCTATATACAACAAGTAAATTATACTATATGTTTTAATTATTTAAATAAATATTAATAATTTTATGGTATGATTTACTTGTTATATATAGAAGGTTGAATCCACTATGGAGCCAACTGTTGACTTTGTAGCAAAATTGTTTAGAGGTATTGAAACACAAAAAACTTGTCCAGTGGTGTCTTTTAATTCTACTTGTGATGAGGTGGCATGAGAGACTCAAAAAAATTAGAGGTCTTCATTTTTAATTAAAATCTATAATAATTAGGTAAAAAAAAGCCGTGTCATAATAAAGGATACCCTTACAAAAAGTACCGATACAAAATACCTGATAAGTTTCAGTTGTGTGATGGTTGTATAACTTCAAAAAATATCGATGTTATACAGTTTGAATGATCCGGTACAAAATAATTTATAGTATTTTGGTCCACATAAGTTTTTTTGGTCTTTTTAGAACAACAACAGAGAAAACATATTTTTTTGGTTTTTTTAGAACGTGGACGATCTATTTAATTGTCATATTTACTTCAACCATTGGAGATGCTTTAAGTAGCCATAGGCAACTAGAAAGAACTGAAAACCTGCAGCTACAACCAAAGCCAACTAATACACAGACCAAAACAGAAGAATAAAAGTACTAAGAGCATGCTTAAATACAAGATTTTTTTTTAAAAAAAATAATAATAATTATTTTTAGCCAATCATTTTTTCTGAACTCAAATCTAATTCAACTTTAACACAATCTCACTATCCTCAATATTATGAAGGTAAATGCATCAGGAAGAGTGATTTGTGCAGTTTATTCTTGAGATTTGCACTGAATAACGCAATGCTTAGAGAATATTTCTAATTGAAATGTAATGTGTGTCGTAAATGACTATTTGTAGGTTGTGTACAGTGCCGAAGCAGCAATGCAGATTGCCAAAACTGCCAGTGACTTGTATATTGAAATCCATCCATTTAAGGTAGCAGTGGTCGTAATTAGTTGTTCGTATTCTCTGTGCAGCGTGTTAACATTTTTATCATGTAAAAAACTCAGGGGAAACATGGTGATTCTTCTTCACTTTCATCATTGGCAAATGTTGTTGATCCTAGCTCCCCAACAAAGCATAGTAATTCAAATATATCAGGACTCGCCACAGACCATGAAGTGAGTATGATAAAATCCTTATCGTTGTTAATCATTCTCAATAGAAACCTACTAGATTCTTAAGAATTCAGTGTGTGTGTGTGTGTTCTTATTGCTTCCGGTATATGTCAAGAACAGTAATATCTATCACAACAAAGCTCATCGCTTCCATCCGAAATGCATCTTTGAATATCGAACGAGACAGTCAAATGTGTACGCACCCAATGGACTCAGAGTCCATGAACCAAATACCCGATCTTGCATAATAGTAAGAAAAGCAGTTACTGAAGAGGACAAGTTCCGACCATGTGTACAACATCTAAAGAGGCTAGAAACAATGTTGGAAGAGCTCAACAACAAACCTGCTGAAATTCCACTTGACAAGGACCAATTTCTTCAGCAGTCAGATAGATAGGATAAAGTCTATTGAGTTTGACCTCGAGAAGACAAAGAGGGTATAACTAATTTATCATCCTTGCTCGTCTCTTTTATAGCTGGTCTGTCTCGTCTATAGACCATAACTACAATTTATTTATAAGATTTTTGTTTTTTTTTTCAGGTATTGCACGATACAACGGTAAAGCAGCTTCAGATTGCCGAGTTACTAGAAAATATGCTCGAGTCCAAATTTCAGGCGAGTCATTTGGCCAGTTGGGTTATTTTGGATGGTTTCGATAAAAGTGTTATGTATTTTTATGTTATGTTTGGCTAAATCATTAGCTAATGTCACACAGAATCTCTTTACTACGCAGAGACAAAGGTTTTTCTGTTCAAGTATGGGATTGTTTTAGACTCAGAAACAACAAAAGGTCAAATGCTTGATAACAGGATTAACCTTCAAATGCAGCTCTGTTTTAGAGGTTTTGTATTAGAGGACAACCGCCTTATAACAACTAACCTCATTTTTTGAAGTTGTCATATTTCAACGCACAGTTGTCTTTCAAATATGGCATACTGTTCCAGCTTATTTGACCTTTCCCAAGTTCCCAACAAGAACACATTATGCCATTATGTATATATTGTTATAAAATGCAAGGAAGATAAAGAACACAATGTAAAAACCGGATACAAATTATAAGAAGCTTTTTTTCTTCACTTCTTTAGTCCAAACATCACAATGTTTTTGGCCCCTTTTATAGGTAAAGGGGCACACATTCCAATACATATTTCACATATAATAATGTAGATGATAAGTAGTGGTAAATTCCACTTTTACATAACACTCCCCCTTGGAATTACCACTATTAAATGTGCGTTTATGCTGCCTCGTTAAAAACTTTATCTGGAAAAACTCTGTGGGAAAAAACCGAGATAAGGAAAAAAGAGTACAACCGCACATACTCCCCCTCGAGTTATCATCTGTGCAAGTCCCGAAGATGTCTCATTCCAATGTTGTGGACGTGTTTTCGAAATATTGTCGTCGGAAGTGCCTTCGTAAATAAATCTGCTGCGTTATCGCTTGATCGAACGTATTGAACTTTAATTTGTTTGTTCCTTTCAAGCTCTTGAGCATATGAGAAGAATTTTGGCGGGATATGTTTAGTTCTGTCATTCTTGATGTATCCTTCTTTGGTTTGAGCGACACATGCTGCATTGTCTTCGAATATCACCGTCGGGTCATTATTATTCGATAGTCCACTGGCTTGCTGAATATGTTGAGTCATGTTTCTGAGCTAGATACTTTCCCTAGTTGCTTCATGAAGTGCAATGATCTCAGCATGGTTTGAAGACGTCGCAACTAATGTTTGTTTCTGGGAGCGCCAAGAAAATGCAGTTCCACCAATCGTGAAAACATAGCCGGTTTAAGATCTTGCTTTATGGGGGTCTGATAGATATCCTGCATCTGCAAAACCGATTATTTCATGTTTTTTATCATTAGAGTAAAACAATCCCAAGTCGATTGTCCCTTGGAGATAACGAAATATATGCTTGATTCCATTTCAATGTCTCCTCGTAGGTGCCGAGTTATATCTTGCTAATAAATTGGTAGCGAAAGATATATCTGGTCTGGTGCAATTAGCAAGATATATAAGGGCTCATATTGCACTCATATATGTTATTGCAGGACCAAGTACTTCTTCATCTTCTTCACAAGGTCGAAATGGATCATTTTCAACATCTAATGTTCGATTGACCATTGGGGTACTAAGTGGATTAGCCTTGTCCATATTGAATAGTTTCAATATTCTTTTAGTGTAATTAGATTGATGGACAAATATCCCATTTTGGACTCGTTCTATTTACAAGCCGAGACAATATTTGGTTTGTCCGAGATCTTTCATTTGAAACTCGCCTTTCAGTAAAGTGATTGCTTCTTGGATTTTATTTGTGGTCCCAATAACATTAAGATCATCGACATAGACAGCAATTATCACAACTCCATCTCGTGATATTTTTATAAAAACACACGGGCATATTTGATTATTTATGTATCCCCGTTTTAGTAATTGTTCACTCAAACAATTATACCACATACGTCCGGATTCAATCCATACAATGATCTTTGCAATTTTATCGCACATAACTCTTTAGGTTTGGACTTTAGTGCTTCGTGTATTCTAATCCCTTCTGGAATTTTCATATAAATGTCAGCGTCTAGCAATCCATATAAGTAAGCAGTCACAACATCCATGAGACGCATCTCAAGATTTTCATGGATGGCTAAACTAATCAAGTATCTGAAAGTAATTGCATCCATAATAGGGGAATATGTTTCATCATAATCGATCCCAGACCTCTGGGAGAATCCCTGTGCTACAAGACGAGCTTTATATCTTGTGATCTCATTTTTCTCATTTCTTTTTCTGACAAAAACCCATCTGTACCCAATAGGTTTTATGTCTTTGGGTATAATGGTAATAGGTCCAAAAACCTTTCGTTTATTAAGTGAATCTAACTCGGCTTGAATAGCGCCTTTCCACTTGTCCCAATCATGTCTTTTCTGACATTCAATCATAGATTTTGGTTCAGGATCCTCAACTTCTTTGTCAATTTCTTGTGATACCATATATGCGAATGCATCATTAATGATCTCATCACGCTTCCAATGTTTTCCATTATTTACGTAATTGATAGAAATTTCAATATTTTCATTTTGTCCCGAAACTTTTCCATCATCTTGATTCTTTTTCAAATTCGAATCTTGAACTTCTCTTTTCTTTCGAGGATTCTTATCTTTAGACCCCACTAGTCTTCCTCGTTTCAAGCGTGTCTTTAATTCATTTGGCATATCGTCATTTGCCATTTCTTGTGGAATCTCAATTCGAGCAGGGGCATTTATAGCTGCAACATATGATTTTGTCACCCTTTTTGTGTCAGTAAATGCATCTGACAATTGATTGGCAATATTTTGCAAATGTATGATCATTTGAACTTCTGGCTCTCTTTGTTTGGTGGGAGGATCAAGATATGATAGTGATGATGTTCTTCATTCAATATTTCTCTCAATTGACTTTTCATTCCCACCTAAAGGGGGGAATAAATTCTTCATTAAAATGACAATCATCAAACCGAGCTGTAAAAACATCACCTGTTTTTGGCTCAAGGTATTTGATTATTGATGGAGATTCATATCCAACATGTATTCCCAACCTTCTTTGAGGCCTCATTTTCGTACGTTGGGGCGGAGCAATTGATACATACACTGCACAACCAAAAACTCTTATATGTGCAATATTTGTTTCTTTACCATATGCCAACTGTAATGGCGAGTATGTATGGTGTGCACTTGGTCTTATGTGAATTAGATTATCTGCATGCAGAATAGCATGTCCCCATATTGAATTGCGGAGTTTTGTCCTCATTATCAATGGTCTAGCTATAAGCTGTAGTCGTTTAATCAATGATTCTGCTAGACCATTTTGAGTGTGAACATGTGCAACATGATGTTCAACATCAATTCCCACTGCCATACAATAATCATTAAATGCTTGAGATGTAAACTCTCCAGCATTGTCAAGTCTGACTCTTTTGATAATATAATCTCGGAATTGAGCCCTTAATTTAATAAGTTGGGCAAGTAATTTAGCAAATGCCACATTTCTAGTGGATAACAAACTCACGTGAGACCATCTTGTAGAGGCATCAATTAACACCATAAAATATCTGAATGGACCACAAGGTGGATGAATAGGTCCACATATATCACCATGAATCCTTTCCAAAAATAATGGTGATTCATGCCTGACTTTAGTATGTGATGGTCTTATTATCAATTTCCCTTGAGAACATGAGGCACATGTCAATTCATGTGTTTGCAGTATCCTCGATTTTTTAATGGATGCCCACTAGAATTTTCAATAATTCTTCACATCATTATCGAGCCAGGATGACCAAGTCGATCATGCCGAAGTTTAAACATTTCAACCGACTATGAATTTGTTACAGTATAAGTCTCAATAATATGAATGCGGGTGTAATATAAGCTCGAGGATAAAGCTGGTAATTTCTCCAAAACACATGTATTTCCCGCAATATTTGAGGTAATGCAAAGATATTCAACTCCCCCTTTATTCATTGTTTCAACGTGGTATCCGTTCATTCGGATATCTTTCAAACTCAACAAGTTTCTTGTTGATTTTGGGGAGAATAATGCATCATTCAATGTAAATTTTGTACCTCCCATCATAAAAAATATAGCTTTTCCAAAACCCTCAATTATCTTTGCATTTCCAGATATTGTGTTTACTTTTGCTTTATTTGATTTCAAGTTTACAAAATATTTCCTTTCCTTGAGTATAGTACGAGTAGTGGCGCAATCGGCAATACATATATCTCCATTTTGGATTCGAGACCGATCCATGATCTAAAAGAAAACAACATTTATTATTGATTAAAGTTGAAATACAGATAAAAGCACACAAATACAACAAAACTCAAAAAGCAATAAAAACAACATGATCATCAGTTATCCTCTTGGTCATTTCCAACTCTATCTTCAACTACCGCATCGGCAAAATCCAGATTCAATATGTCATCGATGCCATATTCATCATCCACACGTGTTGAATTATTTTCAGAGGATTCCCCAACCATAAAATTGGTTTCTATATTCTTATCTTTTGATTTCTGGGAATTGTTATAATTATCAATAACTTGTCTCGGAGCACGACAATTTCGCGCCCAATGTCCCGTCCTTCCACATCGATACCATGCCTTTTCATCATTATTCTCCGTCACATTATTTTGTTCAAATTTTGGCTGGAAATTTCTCCCCCTTTCATAATTTTGGGCATAGTTACGGCCTCGTCCACGATTATATCCTCAGCCCGAGTTATACCCTCGGTGAAATTTGTAGACTTGGTCAAATCGGCGATTTGGACCATATCCACGGCCACGGCCACGGCCACGGCCACGTCCACGTCCACGTCCACGACCACGTCCCGAGGTATATCCACGCATATATGTTTTTCTGTTTTCATTTTCGGTTCTCTGTCTAGATATTACAGCATTTATTTCAGGAACCCAGTAGACCCCGTGGGTCTAGATTCATGGTTCTTCATCAACAGTTCATTATATTGTTCTGCTAGCAACAAGCAAGAGATTAATTCAGAATATTTCACAAAGCCTTTTGCTTTGTATTGTTGCTGCAAAAGTACATTTGAAGCGTGGAACGTGGACAACGTTTTTTCCAGCATATCTTAATCAGTTATGTTTTCTCCACATAATTTCAATACTGAGCAAATGCGGAACATTGCTGAATTGTACTCGTTTACAGTTTTGAAATCTTGGAAGCGTAAGTGCATCCATTCATAACGAGCCGGGGGAGAATCACCGTTTTCTGGTGATCATACCTTTCTTTCAAGGCTTTCCAGAGATCTGCAGGATCTTTTACAGTTCAATATTCATTTTTCAATGCCTCATTCAAATGATGCCTCAGAAATATCATTGCTTTAGCTTTATCTTGTATTGATGAATTATTTGCGGAGATTATTGTTTCTCCCAACCCCCTTGCAGCCAAGTGAATTTCGACATCCAATGTCCATGATATATAATTTTTTCCAGATATATCGAGAGCTTCAAATTCAAGTTTGACCAGATTTGCCATGATAACTATAAAATAAAACATCAATGCTTAGAGTCGAAAAATTACATAATCATTAATTTTTCAATACGTACAAAAGAGCAAATAATAAACACATTATACAAAGACCTGATACATAAAATATTAATTCAGCATAATGATACAACATCGCGAATATTACTAAAGCATATATAATAAACAATATAATGGTAATTATAACTAATGGATCAAACATTTTTTTTTTTCTTATTCTTATTTAAAAAAAAATATTTTGAGTGTTTGGATTATGACAATGAATTGTAGTGTTATATATAGATATTGGTAAATAGCTGTTGCAAAATAGCCGTTAAGTAGCCGTTGGAAACAAATTAATGATATAATATTTGTTAGTTAATCACTTATGATTATAAAATTCTAATTAATCATTTATATTACCTTAAAAATTCTCCGAGTCATTACGTAAACAATTTAATGAATATAAATAACAAAGCAAATAAAAATGTCACTCCACACTACTCGATAAATCTTTCGGTGGGTACAAGAATAAACAGTTATAAATTTCACGCCACATTACTGGGTAAACCATTTTGTGGGTGTTAAGTATAAGTAATAATATTATTTATTATAACTTAAATAAATATTCATAAGCAAATTTAATAATATCAGATCACCACATATTATTGACTATGGCATAGCCTAATTTTCCAATAATAATGGTAATGTGTAGATAATATCATATTTAGTATACACATATCATTGACTGTGGCAGAGCCTATCTTGTCAAGAATAATAGTAATATATTCATACCACATATCCTTGACAGTGGCAGAGCCTAACTTGTCAAAAATAATGATAATATGTATATTAGTAAAATATACTAACTTTATGTAATACATATACATATATATATTATTATTATATACCTACCTTTCTGACCGGGTAGAGCGCTCGTGCTGATAACGTGTTATAAAATGCAGGGAAGATAAAGAACACAATGTAAAACCGGATACAAATTACAAGAAGCTTTTTTCCTTCACTTCTTTCGTCCAAACATCACAATGCTTTTGGCCCCTTTTATAGGTAAAGGGACACACATTCCAATACATATTTCACATATAATAATGTAGATTGTTAGAACATTGGTTTGGCATCATGTCCGACAAACCTAAGTGTTTTCTAGAAGATTTCTTGTTAAGCAAGCAAAATAAATTAAAGGGAAGTTTTTTTATTTATTTACTTATGATTTAAATAAGTTCCTAATATTTATTATTAATAATATATGGTATATATTTATTGTAGTATGTATTATGGAATCCTAATCCTTTAGGAGAAGGATTACATAATATATATCCTATATATTTACTTACCATGTATGCCACATGCCATAATTAGTTCTCTTTTGCTTGTAGGACAAGGAATAGGTGGCAAGGACTATGAAAGGATGAGC
This sequence comes from Striga hermonthica, assembly GCA_902706635.1. Lineage (NCBI taxonomy): Eukaryota > Viridiplantae > Streptophyta > Magnoliopsida > Lamiales > Orobanchaceae > Striga > Striga hermonthica. The sequence goes on from CACSLK010027833.1 coordinate 16,351,943, forward strand.
TTTCCATACAAGAAGAGTTCTGTACGTTCATGAGAAGATCTAAGAAGGATTTGGAAAGATTCACCACAAGATCTTTGAAGATTTGGAAGATCGGCTAATTT
>CACSLK010027833.1:16405394-16415727 GCA_902706635.1 Striga hermonthica
GAAAAACTCAAACTCAAACCCATTTTGCAGTAACTATCCTATTTTGCAGTAATTCATCTCCAACCGAAAAACTCATTCTCAAACCCAAAAGAATATTCCCAGAATATTCTATTTTACACCAACTTTTATAATTTTTCAATGCTACCCACATATTTTACAACTTTACAAATTAAACCACACTATTATTTTAAATTCAATTTAGACTTTATGTAATTAAAATTAATTATATTTTTTTTTACATTATACTTTTATAAAAAATTATAAATTAATAATTCGTACACAGGAAATATTAGAACACATTTTAAAATAAGCAAAATTTGTTTTCTTATTTTAAACTTTATAAAATATCTATAAATTAATAATTCATACACATAAAAATATTAGAACACATTTTAAAATAAGATGGTCATATTGAATTTAACTATCTCTACACACTCCATATGACATATACTGTAATTTTCTAAATGTATATATTATAGATTTTTAATCTTATGTTTGCATTATTATCAGTAAGAAAAATCAACATCAAATTATATCAGTAACTAACATAAATTAACTTTTATATTCATAACACAAACTACACATTAAATTGGGGGAAAAAAATATACTGTTTTATGATGTATACAAAAAATGGACAAAAAATATGTAGGGGAATAATATATTTATTTATTAGTGTTTTACTATGTGTAAAGAAGTTAGATAAAAAATATGTACAAATATAGGTATGAATTTTTTTCACAATCTTGATCAATATGTAATAAAAGATACAAAATTGGAGTTAAGTGCAATTTAAAAAGTTCAGACGCATTTTTTTGGGTCCAAACGCATTTTTGCGTTTGAAGGATGAGAGAGAAAGCAAAAAACTCATTTTGCGTATGAGTTTGCTGTTCGGTTGGAGAGTTTTTACCTCAATTTTTGCGTTTTGGGTACCGGTTGGAGTAGGTCTAAGCTAGCTAGCTGGTAGAGCTGAGAATATAAGACCACAAAATTTCGAACTGTTCCGAAAATTGAACTGAAATCACTTCGAACCGCAAAATAATCGTTGACTGTTTTATTTTCTCCTAACCGAACCGAAAAAATAATTAAGACTATTCTGGAGATTTCACAAATATCCGTACCGAGAACAGAATCGAACCGTCCCATAACGTACCAAACCGAAGAATCGAAATTAAGAACCCAAATATAAAAATTGATGTGTGTTATTAATATATTTTATGTCAATTTTGATCCTATATAATTTGAGAATTTTTAAAATGCAAATAAAGTTTAGTAATAACAATTAAGCTTCACTTAAATTTCATGCTTAGTAATATATACTTGATCTACAATTGAATTTTTCCTGTTAAAAAAAACATTTAAAATGGAATGAAAGGTTAAAGGATTATTTCTCTTAAACAAATATTTAAACTTTACTTAAATTTATTGATACTTTGTCTTATTCTATCTTATAACTAGCATGGTATGGAAGGTTAAAGAAAAATTACTTTAATAAAAAAACTATATTATATTTTGTTTGAATTTTAAATTTTCAATGTTAGTTGCACAAATTTAGTCTTAACTAAAATTTAGAATTATTTCTAAAGTTCATCTAAAGCGAACCAAACCAAACTGTTCCGATAGTCCTAAATACCGAACTGCACCGACAGAGCCGATTTTTTGGTACGGTTCCGAAGATCGAATTTTAGTGATCTCCAAATTTCATTACTCTAGATATTTATCAATTTTTGAACTGTACCGGCCATGCTCAACCTTACTACCTAGTTTGTGCAAAAGTTTATAGTTTTAAATTTTATTCAACTCACTCTTCTTGTTCACATGGTTGCATGCCTTGGAACATATGCATCACACTTTATTCATACGTAGGACAAATTAATAGAAGGGGAGAAAAAAATTGTGAAAACCTAGAAGATATTTCGCCTCTATATTTTTCCTAAGTTACATGAGTAGACATTCAACTTCTGGTGCAAATAGATTCTTTAAACATATAAAATTCTAATATGTGTAATACTTTTTTGCTCATAATTTTATGATAATAGGATCAATTATACATTGACCAATATCTGTGAATTCTTTATGACAAACGACAATTGTGCCTGTCAGTGGAGTCAAACATCTATATACAAAAAGTAAATTATACCATATAAATAAAATTATTAGTATTTATTCAAGTAATCAGATAATATGTTATGGTTTAATTGTTGTATGTAGAAGGTTGACTCTATTATAGAGCAAACTGTTTGATTGATACCAAAACTTCTCTCCCCTAATTCAACTAATATTGAGTTGTAAATAATTCACTTTATCATATTACAATTAGTTACTTATACACTATAATATATAAAATAGTTTTAATGTAAATATATATTTTTGAATTTCTGAACTTTGTTTTCTATGTAAGTAGATTAAGTAACACGTCGTTTATGAAAAACGAAGCTTAAGCTGAAACCGGTCGAAAACAATTTTTACAGGCAAAGATAAAATGATATTAACAAATATATAATTGGGCTTTTACAATTAATCTTGTATTTAAGACATTTGTGTATTGGGCCTTTAATTGTATGACATTACCATCAGCCCAATAGGTTTTCTATCCTTAGTATAAAAGGGAAACACTTAGGGTTTCCCAAACACAATTTGTATTTTCATATTTTCTGAATATCAAAAGTTCTCTCTATTTTTTCTCTCGTTTGCACAGTTCATCTCCCATACTGTTCAATGAATCATATTATGGTATCAATCGCTGAGTTTCAATCGATCCTCGTTTCTACTTTTCCGCTGCATCATATTTCTTAGATTTTTTGTTCGAAATCTCGATCGGTTTTTGGATCTGTAGATCTGGTTCTCGTAACCCTAGATCTATTTTTTCAAACCCTACGATTTGAGTTTTTTCACTCACGATCGGTGATTCCTATGGCTGCTGCACCACCTACTGATGATCCATCGTCACCATTTTTCCTTCACCCAAGCGATAATCCGGGTGCACTCATCGTTGCAGAGATCTTTAATGGCGAAAACTATGTTTCCTGGTCACGAGCAATCCTCATGGCTCTCAGTGTTAAAAATAAAGCCGGTTTTATAGATGGTACTGTTTCTGTCCCTTCTCTTACTCAATCCCCTGTTGAATCTCTTGCATGGGTCAGGGCAAACAATCTGGTACTTTCATGGCTTCTTAACTCTGTGACTAAGGAAATTCGTCAATCTTTGCTATTTTTCAATGTTGCTAAAGATGTTTGGGATGAAATCAAATCTCGTTATGCCTTGAGTAGTGGTCCTAGGGTTTTCCAACTTGAAAAATCACTCAGTTCTATGGACCAGGGCTCATTATCTGTGACTCAGTATTATAATTCTTTCAAATCTTTGTGGGATGAGTACATTACTTACCGACCTGTTATTCGTTGTACTTGTGGTGCTTGCAATTCATATACATGCAATATTTTTGATTCCATGTCAAATGATCAACAGTCTGATTCTGTCATGAAATTTCTCATTGGTCTTAATGAGTCATATTCTTCTCTGAGAAGCCATTTTCTATTGACATCTCCATTGCCTTCCTTATCCAAAGTCTATTCCCTTTTACTTCAAGAGGAGAGTCAAAGAAATTTACATGTACCAAACAAAACTGCTGATCATCTAGCCATGCTTATCAAAACATCCCAGTCTCAAAACAAATTTCATCCTCCTCAATCCAAACAGCAAACATTTACCAAAGACAAGAAAAAGCAAAAATGCCAACACTGTGGTTACAGTAATCACTCTTCTGAAAGGTGTTATCAAGTTATTGGATATCCCTCTCATTGGGTAGGTCTTAAGGGTCCTCGGGTTCATCCTTCTCATACTGCAGCCAACTCTGTTTCTTCTGCTATCACAAACCCAACCACAAATTCTTCTGAAAATAATAATCACTCTCTTACTGATGAGTTTAATGAGTTTTTAGACTTCAAAAGGTCACAGGCTCTTAAACAGTCCACAAATCAACAACATGTTTCTCAATCTCATGTTGTTGCTACTGCCTTTACCCCAACCATTTCTACAGGTAATTTGCATCTTTCATGTTCTGCACATGCATTCTTTGATAAACATACTTGGATTCTTGATACTGGTGCAACAGATCACATGATCTGTGATCAATCTTTATATTCTTCTCCTCCTACTGCCGTTCATATTAAAGTTAATTTGCCTAATGGACAACATACTTCTGCATGCCATGTGGGACAGATAAATCTGGGACCTAATCTTGTGCTGCATAATGTTTTGTTTGTTCCTAATTTTTCTTTCAATCTTATTTCTGTGTCCAAGCTGACTTCTACAAATAATTGTGTTGTAAATTTTCTGTCATCCTATTGCATATTACAGGACATCAACACCAACAAAATGATTGGTTTTGCTGAAGTTAAACATGGTTTATACCATCTATCTTTTAATTCTGTTCATCATACTGCCAATACCTTTATCAATCATGTTTCTGATATTTCTGTAATTGACAACCATGTATCCTCCAATACCTATGTATCTAATAACCATGTATCCTCTGATAGTTCTGTTGCAACTGTATCCTCTCATGAAACTGAACTATGGCATGCCAGACTTGGACATTTATCTTTTCACAAACTTTCTCAACTGCCTATATCTGTTAATAGCAAACAACATTTGGATAATCCTTGTGATATATGTCATTTCAGTAGACAAAAGAAATTATCTTTTCCTGTTAGCACATCTACTGCATCTACTGCTTTTGATTTGATTCATTGTGACTTATGGGGACCATTTTCTGTGACATCTATATCTGGCCATAAGTATTTTCTTACTATTGTAGATGATTACAGCAGAACCACTTGGATATATCCATTAGTTTCCAAATCAGACACTCATTATTATCTTCAACATTTCTACAATTTGGTTTTCAATCAATTTCAAAAGAAAATCAAAACCATTAGAACTGATAATGGTACTGAGTTTTTACTGCATGATTTTTATCATTCTCATGGCATAATTCATCAAACATCATGTGTGGAAACCCCTCAACAGAATGGTAGGGTTGAGAGGAAACATCAACATTTACTTCAAGTAGCAAGAGCCATTATGTTTCATGCTCATTTACCTTTACACTTTTGGATAGATTGCATAACTGCTGCTGCTCATATCATAAATAGAATTCCTTCCAACATTCTTCATGGAAAATCACCTTTTGAACTTCTTTTTCAAAAGAAACTAACATATGATCATTTCAAAATCATAGGATCATTATGTTATGCATCCACATTACAAAAAGCCATAAAAACAAAATTTTCTCCCAGAGCATCTAAGTGCATTTTGCTTGGCTATCCCCTCGGTTGTAAAGGTTATACGCTTTACAATCTGGATACCAAGAACATTATAATCTCCAGAAATGTCATCTTCTATGAGCATATTCTCCCTTTCAAGAATCCCTCCTTACCCAGTTCTGACAATTCTGACAATTCTTCTATATTATTTCCTCCCCCACCAGATTTTCCTTATGATCCTATCAAACCAAACACAACACCACAGACATTACCAACAACTTCCCCACCAACACCTTCACTCACAACATCTCCTATTCCTAGTCAACCTGCAACATCAAATGATCATACTATCTCCATTCTTAACCAACCTACCACAGACATTACTACCCATTCTACCTCTGATTCTCCTACAATTAGAAGATCATCCAGAAAAAGAACAACACCTTCATACCTCAACATTTACAAACACTCTCTTCCCCCAGCCACCAACCTTCTCTTTACTGAGGCTCCTGAAAACATTTCTGGTACATTTCATACCAATACTCCATATCCTATTGAAGATCATCTTTCTGTTGCACAATTGTCATCCTCTCATGCATGTTTTACTGCTTCCATCTCTGTCTTGACTGAACCAAAAACCTATAAACAAGCTTTTATGGACCCACTTTGGCAAGAAGCCATGAACAAAGAGCTACAGGCTCTTGAGAAAACTCAAACTTGGGTCCTAACAGACTTACCTCCTAGTAAACATACAATAGGTTGTAAATGGGTTTTTAAAATCAAATACAAATCAGATGGTTCAATAGAAAGATATAAAGCAAGATTAGTAGCTAAAGGGTATACCCAAGAAGAAGGAATAGACTACTTTGATACTTTTTCTCCTGTTGCTAAAATAACCACAGTTAGACTTCTTCTTGCTGTTGCATCTATCAAATCATGGCATGTGCATCAATTAGATGTTAATAATGCATTTCTGCATGGTGATCTCCATGAAGAAGTTTACATGACCCCACCCCCTGGTTACATATCTGATACTTTGCATGATTCAAGGGTTTGCAAGCTCACAAAAAGTCTATATGGCCTTAAACAAGCCTCTAGACAATGGTTTCAAAAGTTAACCACATGTTTATTACAATATGGTTTCAGTCAATCCATCTCTGATTGTTCATTATTCACTATGCAATCTGATAATCATTTTTTAGCTCTGTTGGTATATGTGGATGACATTATATTGACTGGTGATGATATTACTCAAATTCAGGATATCAAAACTCATTTAGATACCTGTTTTACAATAAAAGATCTTGGTCAACTAAAATATATTCTAGGCATTGAAGTTCCACATTCTGAACAAGGCATAAATCTATGCCAAAGAAAATATGCCTTAGATATTCTCTCTGATTCTGGTCTTTTAGCTGGTAAACCTGCCAACACACCTATGGATATTAATCTTAAGTTAACATCTCTATCTGAAACAAAGGATAAATCCATAGATCAAACCTCTTACAGGAGATTGATTGGCAGGCTATTGTATCTAACTATTACAAGACCAGATAATTCTTATAGTGTGCAGGCTTTGAGTCAGCATATGAGCAATCCAACTGAAGTCCATCTCAATGCAGCACATAGAGTCCTCAGGTACATCAAACAATCTGCGGGGCAAGGTATCCTCTTTCCTAGAAGTTCTTCCTTGTCTTTACATTGTTTTTGTGATAGTGACTGGGCTGGTTGCATTGACTCCAGAAGAAGTAGTACTGGTTTCATGTTTTTTCTGGGAAATTCCTTAATCTCATGGAAATCAAAGAAACAGACAACAGTCAGCAGGTCCTCTGCAGAAAGTGAATATAGAGCCTTAGCTTCAGCCTCCTGTGAAGCTCAATGGCTTCTATATTTACTTTCTGATTTAAAAATCTCACACCATTTTCCAGTGTCTGTTTTCTCAGATAGCAGGTCAGCCATTGCAATTGCCCACAATCCCATCTTCCATGAAAGAACAAAACATATAGAGATAGACTGCCACCTTATAAGGGAGAAAATCTCAAAAGGCATAATCCAGCTCAATCATGTTCCTTCCAAAGAACAAGTGGCAGACATTCTTACCAAAGCTCTTGGTCCTCAAAGTTTTCAATACCTTCTCACCAAAATGAACATGTCAAATATCCATGTCAATTTTGCGGGGGGGGTAACAAATATATAATTGGGCTTTTACAATTAATCTTGTATTTAGGACATTTGTGTATTGAGCCTTTAATTGTATGACATTACCATCAGCCCAATAGGTTTTCTATCCTTAGTATAAAAGGGAAACACTTAGGGTTTCCCAAACACAATTTGTATTTTCATATTTTCTGAATATCAAAAGTTCTCTCTATTTTTTCTCTCGTTTGCAAAGTTCATCTCCCATACTGTTCAATGAATCATATTAGATATAATTCTCCCTTTTTTCCTCGCCCCACGCAATCTTCTTTATATGTAATTTCAGAATACGCTGAACCTAAATAGCAACTTCGCACGCTTCGTAATCTTATGTGGCAAAATATTACGCTTTTATCATGGCTCGTATAAAAATTATTAATTTTATATACCAAAAAGCTTAGGTTTGGATTATCATAAATACATACATTTAATACATTTAAACTATTCCATATATATTTATATATTAATTATCTTCTTTCCATAATATGTATGTTATCACTTTCCAAATTTTGTATTTTATTCCATTATCCTTTCATGTGTTTTAAATAAAAATATCATAAATAAAACTAAGGATGTTTACAAATTAGATTTTTGAATTTAAAATAATATTGTTAATTCATTTTTCTTATTATAGACTGTTATATATTGTTCCTTTGTTATTTTATCCAATTTCAACAAATTATATATACATTATTTTTGTTCATTTTTTGTTGAACATTTAACTACTAGTACAACACCCGTGTATTACACGGGTGCTTGCTAATTTTTTTTTTCTTAAAATTTGAAACTAATGAGAAAAGGTGGTTGAAAAGTTAAATATTTATTTATAAAAAAAGTATATTATTATATATTTTAGTATGATACTTGTTCCTTGTGCGACTTACCTGTGTTATATTATAATAATTTTTCTAACTTATATCATATAACTACATTAAACATAAATATATTAACTGAGAAATAATTTTATTTTTTACTTAATTTAATAAATAATTTTATTATTATTATAAAAATAAATATAATTTATTTATTTTATATATACAATATAGATGTCAAATCAAAGCTCATCAAAATATGATTAATATGATATATTATATACGCAAAACCGATAAAAAATACAAAAGTTATCAACTTTTAAAATATATTCACAATACAATAGTTATAATAAGAAATGATAATAAAATAAAATTCATACGTTTAAAATGATCATAAATAAATCAACATATTTATGGTAATCCAGACCTAACTATTTTTGGATTGGAATTAGATTAAAATCTATCCAAGCCAAATAATGAAACATGAAATTTTGACACATAGGATTCCGAAGCAGGCGAGCCTGTAACTTAGGCTCAACATATTCGAGAATTATATATAGGAGATTTTATAAAACACCCGTGTAATACACGGGTATCATACTAGTTAATTATATAGTAGAATATTGAACCTTTTTCTTGGATAGACTGGACAAATGAACCAAATTTTATGCCTTTTTGTTTTTAATCATTTCACATTCATATTGAAACATCAAGATTGATGTTCATTAGTTATAACTTTTAACTAGCACGCATCTTGCTATATTATGGTTATGATGCAGGAAATAAATATTAAAAATAATATTATAAATTAAATATTAAACAAAATAACATGATTTACTTATTTGTAATAAGTAATACGATTGGAAAATTTTTATATAAACAAATTATGCTGAGAGATCTTTATTTGAGAGTGTTGATAAATTTTAATTTTAGGCGAAAAAGCCAACTGGTAGAATTAATACATGAGTAGTATTTAACTTCCATATTTTTTTTTTTGTCATTTCGTCGAAAATATTGGTAGTCATTATAAATATTATTTACATTAAATGATACCTAGAAATTATATTATTTAAAATGAATAATTTATAATCAAATATTATTTCTCTTAAAGGATAATTAGACATTATGTATTTTAATTAAATAAAGTAAACTAAAAAACATAATCTAATTTAAAAATAAAAATGTTAGTATGTTTAGAATACTATTAATTCGTATACAACTCTTGAAAATTAGTATTAATGTGATAATTTTTATATATCATTCCAAATGCTATAAAATAATACAAATTAAAAAGACTTAATTTAATCTAATTTTTTATTGTCCATTTTTTAAAAAGAATATTTAATATTTTATGAATCATAAGTACCTATCTATATGTTTTTAAAATAAGATTACTGACGAGATCTAATTTTTATTTATTAATTTAATTTTGACAATCCATATATTTAGAAATTCATATATTTATACAAATAAATGTTTAAGAATACGTCAATTTTAATTATGATTAAATAAAATTTGGCATCAACTTAAGTGAAAATCGACATTTTCTCCCACTTATTTATAGTCTAATGAAGTTTCAAAATACTAGTACGTAACCCGTGCGATGCACGGACTGTATTTATTTTGAAGAATATTATAATTTGAAGTTTATTAATAAATAAAATAGTATATTACGTAGCTAAATTGTGAAATCATAAAATATTTGTCATAAAAAATATATTATTAAGAACCTCATTATACACTATTATTAGTTTGATTACTTAGCAACTTATTGTACCCAAAATCTAATAATTTAAACTCATTTCTATTACTTCCATGCGAAACAACAACATATAATATGCGTGATTAAAAACTAATTTATTTAAGAAAGAGATCAAAGTACGATAAAATCTGACGCGGATTTTTATTTATTGTAATGACATACAAAACTATAAGTAAGAACAAATGTCGTTGTTAGTTTATCATTTTAATATCGATTATACTTAATTAGCGAAATAATATTTATCATTATTTTTATAGTTTTATATTTCATATAAAATAACATTAAACATGTATATTTAAAAT
>CACSLK010027833.1:16422059-16443765 GCA_902706635.1 Striga hermonthica
AAAAAAAAAAAAAGAAAAGAAGATTTCAATACTAACTCGACCCCAAACATTTCTTAATTTATTATGCCATCAGTAAATCTTAATTCAAAAAAATAAAAATAAAAACCACACGTAATGTGATATTTTGTGGGTTTGCGAGAGAGAGTGAGAAAAATACGGGGAATTGATTAAAACTGATAGGAATAAAGGGAGAGAAATAAGGGATTTTTCACATCTAACCGCAAATAACAAACGAGGAGAGGCAAAGGATCTGAGAACGTGACACTCTATTTCCACACTTTTGAGTTTGAGCTGAGGAGTCCTCATCTTTACCATCTTCTTTCACCTCTTCTTCTTTGCAGTTTCAATTCATCTTCATCAGCTAAAGCTCACGGATCACGTGTAAGTTCACGCATTCGAAATGTTCGTTGAGCTTCAAGTTCCTAAAGAAGAAAGAGCAATGGATATGGAGGAGGATCACAAAATGGAAGCCCGAGAAAAGAAGAAGAAGAAGAAGAAGAGCAGTAAGCACAAGAAGCCTAATTGCGTTTTGTGCGGCAAGAACTTCCCGTCATGGAAATCGCTCTACGGGCACATGAGGTGCCACCCGGACCGCGGTTGGAAAGGAATTAGTCCCCCGTCCTCTTCTTCTTCCTCCTCCTCCGACTTGTCTCCTTTATCCAATGAAGATAATGGGAAGATCGAAAAAAATCGAGCTCTAGTTGTGGACCTTGCGGCGTCGATAAAAGGTTGGTCGGTCACTGCCGAACGTGGCCGCAGGGCTTCGTCGGAGATTTCGAGCGAGTTGCTCAACGCCGTGAATTATCTCCTCATGCTCTCCCGAGGGGGCCCCGCCTATCCGATTGGGAGTGTTGGCTCGCTCAAAAAAGACGAGCATTGGGAAAATAAGTCCTTGTCGAGCCACAACAAGCACAGTGGTATTGTGGTTGATTTCGACCCGACGGGTCTCGGTTGCAGGGGGTTCGACCTCAATGAGGTGCCTCCATCTGAGATAGACTCATCTCAGCTCGATTTCACTTGTTAATTATGTTAAGAATTGTTTTATTTTATATATTATAAGTGTTTGTTGACCAAATTTATCCCATTGTTTTGTTTTGCTCAACGTCTAATGAATGGTTTTTGTTTTGTTGACCAATTTATAATTAAAACCAAAGTATCAGCTGATTGTTAATCATAAGCTGTGTGAGTGAGTAAATTAAGGTTAAAGTCGAGAGCCGGCAAGACACTAAAAACACTTAATATTAATACTGCATCCTATTGCTAAGCTTGATCAGTTCCTCAATCGTGCATGCCTAGCTATTGGTTTTTCACTTGCAATTTTAATTGAAACTTTTGTTATTAGAACCAAACTGTGTACGGTGTCCCTTCGGGGACATCCGATCAAATTGGAACGATACAGGGAAGATTAGCATGACCCCTGCGCAAGGATGTCTCGCATAAATCGAGAAATGGAACCAAACTGTGTACAGTGGTGGGGCATATAGGTAAATTCGCCAAAGAACAGCTGGTGGGGCCATTTGGGGAATTGCTTGCTTCTCCAAAATATCAAGAACCACTGACACAAATCTATTGCTCAAAATATTCAAAAGAACAACAATAGAACACATACAAAGTGAGAAGAAGGAGAGCAACACTATCCCTACTCCTAAGTCGGCACAACCTCCACATACCTAGGCGATAACCAAAACAAAAAGGCCCCTAACGTAACTAGCAGCAGTACTAACTGTACCAAGAAATACAAACTGTACTTACAAACCCCTTTCTGTAACTTCATTACCTCATCTGCTCGGGCAACGTCTTGGCAAATATTTACCAACTTCACGGCTTCTCTCTCGAGCAAGGCAGCTTTATTCTCAGCAGCTTCAAGCTCATCGAGTATTTGTGTTTGCTCTGAAACCAAAGCTTTTTGTTCTTCCAAAATAGGGATCTCATGTAAAGCTGTAACCCTCAACTCTTGGACTGTTCTTGAAATCGCCATATGTTCCACTTCAGCTTCAAATTTTTTCTTGAAAATGTAGTCTACTTCTGCTTCCACATCCCTGCTCGTTGTTTCTAAAACCTCGGATTTCACAGATTGGGAGAAACTATGGTGTCCCTCACATGGGAACTGCTTAGATATCGTATTCCGTTTGTTGTCTATAACTTCGGTGCCCGAATCTGAACCTGATTCATGGGCCGCATAATCTTTCCCAATTTCTTTAAGCTTTAGTAACTCTGCATGCAGATGTACGCACAAATCAGAAGGGGCCATTAAACTCTAAAAGTATTTTATAAAATCAATTTTGAGTATAAGAAAACAAGCAAGAATTGACAGGCTAAGGTGATAATAATACTCAATATAAACAAGATTTTACGACTCAATATGATTATTAAAATCGAAATAATGATTCAACATCCACCTGTATCGAAACAATCCCGAAGTGATTTAGAGAACATAATTTCTTCATTTTGGTGTGGAAAGTTAGTTTCTTTATTCATTTAAAATATTCTTATGCATTGAAATGAGGGGTCTTCAATACTCGATACTCTCAGGACCCACATAACCTTTTAGAGGGAATTCTTTTCAGGACCAACCTTTCTCGAGTGCTTCTTTTGCAGACTCAAGTTCAAACACGGACTCATGTAGAGGATCCTGATTGCTCAACAACCCATGATTCTCACTTTTTTCCTCCTTCACTTCCGAAGATGAGTCAGCAACACAAGCTTCACATCCGGCCCCACCTGGTTCATCACCTCCCGCCATGTCATCCCCATTTCCGTACCGTATCCTGTTATTCACCGAGCGAGTTCCCTGCACAAATAAAAGATTGAAGCTTCGCGAGTCAGACTCCAAGCTGGAATGAAAGTTCTCCTTCTCAATTTTGACTCGGTTGCTGCTCCGGTTCTCGCTGCTGTCCGAGTCGGCCCAGGCAGAAAACTGTGGGTCATTGTCAAAAGTTCGAACCACAGCATTTGTGGAGGAACCCGAACTCCGGCTCCTCTGGTTCGGTTGGGCATCCTGTGCACGTTTATTCGAGCTTACTTCTGAATTCGAGGATTCCTGTATAATTAAGTTACTGCCCCCGCCCTTCTTCGGGTCTCTCTCGATCCTTCTCCATTTCTTCAAACCACGTCCTTTCCTAGTAGGGTCGATATGCTCGGTAACACCAGCTTGATTTAGCTTCACCTTACAGAACAAGTCACAATCATCACAATTTTCTACACATGATCCATTTTTTCGAACCTCAGTTTTTTCGATAACATTTTCGGATTTAGTGGGACCATTCAAAATGTCTTCGTTGTCTGTTACAGACTCGTGCGCCGAGCACTCGCTTCCCAAATCCATCTACTGTGAAGATAACTTGATTCCTACTTGCGAATGCAGGATTATGAGATTCCCCCATAATTTATATCGAGAACGAGCAACCATCATTCCAGCTCATTCGATTATCGAAAAAACGGTAAATTCTGGAATCAAACTAATGCCATGGCTGAATTTTAAATTCAGTAAGAATTCAATTCAATCCGTTCGCAAGATAAAATAAAATAAATGATCGGAGGGGAACTTAACTGTAGCAGGAAATGATGAGCGTACCTTCGGCTCCGGCTGCTCCATAAATGAAACTTGAAATTTTTTATTTGGGGAAGAAATCAGCGGGGAATGCAAACCCTATTAATTTTGAGAAGAGATTTTTCAATTCAATCCGCTGCAATTACCAAGTACGTTAAAGATTTTTCGTGAATTTATCATCATTTAACTATTAATTTTGAGAAGAGATTTTTCGATAATTTGCTTGAATTTGAGTGAATTCGAGGAGAGATTGAAGAGAATTTGATTGAATTTGTCTTTATTTTTTTTTCTTCATTTAACTCTTGCTTTTCGAAAAGAGATTGAAGAGAATTTTACTGAATTTGACTTGAATTTTCGACATTTAACCAGGCCACTGGAGGGGTGATGGATTCAGTTCAAAGGATAGAAATGATTTTTGGTGTTTAAGTTGGTAATTTTTTTTTTCTTTTACCTTTACGTTTTGCAAATAAATATGAGTTATTTTGTTGTTAGCTCTTTATGATTCAATTGTGGTGGCTGGGATCACCTGGTTTAGCGTCATTCCGGTGAAAAGTATCTTAAGCGTATAAGAAGTTGTGGTCCTAAGATTTGGGAGATTGTAGATTGTTTGTGAGTTCACTTTAAAATAATAAAAATCACTCTAGTTGTGAGTTTTTCACTTTGTGTTTAAACCTTACTCGTATATATTGCACTTAGTTTTGCAGTGTATTTTAATGCACTTTCTCTTGTGTATTCTTATTTATATGCTAGAATCTTGTGTTGTGGACATTATTATTGTTCTAATTAGTTGTTGCGTTGTGGACATTTTAATGTGCATTTGGTTTTGTTACAGGTACAAAACATGGCTGATAACCTGAAACGTTTTCTCAAGATCATTATGGATGCGGCAAGGCCCACACCGGTATCACATGCTCCAACTATTGCAATTGCCTATTATCTTTTTTCATTATATTTTAGTAAATAAATATTATACATGCTTTTGACAAAAAAACTTCAATATCACGTTGCATAAGTCGCTTTCGCCTGCTATCCACCATCAATATTGCCACCTACTACCGCTGAGTTGCGACCTTGCACTAGAGAGGGGTGTACCTATCAAGTAACGATGAGGTGGTTGGATAATCACTTGCACTTTGTCGATGGTTGACAGACTTATGTTTAGTCAGAAGACATTCGTGATGGGTGCATTATTTTCTTAGAACGAAACCGTCTAACTGAGGTAGAGGTTATGGTGATGCCAGAGACTGCTATTAAAAGGAAACCGCAATTTGCATTAGACATAAGGCTAACCACGTTCAATGAGCGCGCTTATTAAGCACTTATGAAATATTGTATAAGTGCATTTACAATTTATTGCAATATTGCTTTTGTTTGCATGTGATTGTACATTCACAGTTTATTGCAATATTGTTTTTGTAGCTAACTTCGATGCATTTCTGGAAGTCAAATATCTAGAACCAAAAGAACAACACCGCTAAAGCAATCTTGTTGGTTAATGGTGCAAAATAGCAATCATATGAAGTTAAGATAATTCAAGGGCATTGGAAAAAGTTGATGCAACATGCTGCAACTAGGAATTCTTTGAAGACAATAACATTCTTGAGGGGTTTTAGATGCATGTGTAACGCAAAATTTCGTATTATTGAATTAATAAACACGAGAACTTCGTACAAATAGATTTTCAATGGATCAAAAGAAATATAGTGGATTACAAATCTCTATTATTCCTCTGATTAATTTCTTCAAGAACGGTCTTCAAATAGATATGAGACTTTAGGAGACGAATCTTCAGTTTGATCTCCACTAGTCTTGAATATGGATTTAAATGACGTTTCTTCGAGGGCTTGATAGCTTGATCTCGAATCGAACGTCGTGATTTCCCAAGAACGTGAAGATCACGAGTCCTTGGTCTTCGCCGCAAAGTTGATTTTGATCTTCTCTACGTCGGTCTTGACTTCAATAACGTAATTCGGAGGCTTGACCGCTTGTTTCCGGATTGAACGTCAGTTTTGGGCTTGAACGTGCTTGAATCTTCCTTCGGGTCTTCAAGAACACCTTTGAATCTTCAAAACACTTGAACTTTAATAACGCAATTCGGAGGCTTGGCAGCTTGTTTCCGGATTGAACGTCGGTTTTGGGCTTGAACGTGCTTGAGTCTTCCTTCGAATCTTCAAGAACGCCTTTGGATCTTCAAGAACACTTGAATATTGTGGAGAGAATTCTCTAGAGCTCTTGAACTTGAATATGATTTGTGGACTTGAATATGAATTGTGTTTTTTTAACCTTAGGGAGGGTCCCTATTTATAGGTGTTGGGAGAGAGAGTCTTGGAAAAGAAGACTTCAATTTGATTGGTCCATAATTTCCAATATTTATCTCTTAATAATTATTTAAAGAAATAATTAGGAGAAAGAGTCTTGGAAAAGAAGACTTCAATCTGATTGGTCCATGAATTTCTATTTATTTATCTCTTTAATAATTATTAAAAGAAATAAATATTTATTTTACTCTCCAAGAAAATGACATGTGGCATTCTTTAATTGGCCAACAATGTATATTAAATAATCAATTAATTAACTATTTTAATTTAGGAATTAAATTTGATTAATTTCCCAAATAAAATAGAAAATTATTAAATTGATTTTAACATGGAATTTGACACTTGTCGCCATTTTATTGGCTCAAAATTTAATTGTCTACAACATGTTCATGCTTTTTTCAAATGATGATGTTATATAGCTTTCAAGGTTACAATGTAGATGTTGAGAATTCGAGATTGTCCTACAGAAAACATTTTCAAACATTTATATTGCATGATTACGGTGTATTTACATGTGCCTTTGAAAATTTTGAATTTATATCTTTTGGCAGATATTTTGATTTAATTTAACATTTGCTTTAATTTCCCTTTGATTTAATGTGGTGTGGTGAATATTTTTTTTTCACTCTTCTAAAATTTTCGTGCTAAAAAGTCGAGTTCATTTGCTAACACAAGATAAAGAAGTAAATTTTCCCTTTTCCTATGAACTTCCAACATATTCTAACTGGTCACCCTCAGTCAAAGATTACTAAATAACGATTTGTACCAAAAGTTATGGACAGGTGATGTAGAGCGTGGTAGACATTTGGAACGAGATAAAATTCACAAGATTTTATTAAGACTCAATAATAGCCGATCGACTTTGTGCATAGGGGAAATAATATATAGAGTCTCAAGTCTCCTAATCCTATTTATCTTGCTTAACACAGTGCGGCAAATATTTATTTACTTACCAACCTTGATAATATAACTAAGGTAATAAAAATAAAAGGACCAATAATGATAGGAAATAAATAATCTAAAAACGGAACCGATCATATTTATTCAGAAATGCGATCGCGGTCTCGTCTCCATCATCCTCCGTCGGAGTTGTTACCAGTGAACGACACCAAATATTTAACGTTGAAGACGTCAGAAGTGCGAACGTGCAACGGAAGGCGAAGACGATAAGCATTAGGGTTGATCTTCTCAACCACCTCGACCGGACCAACCAATCTTCCAGGCAGATAACTTTTTGTACTCATGGTCCGAAAACCTGTCATTCATCAAAACCGCCCAAACAAAGTCGCCTACCTCGAACTCCACGTGCCAACGGCAAGCGTCTGCCTGACGCTTATAAGACGCCGTCATCGCCTCCAAACGAGCACGAGCCGCAACATGGGTTAACTGCAAATCCGCGATAAGGTCTGCAACCCTCCAATCGACGCCGGCGGGGTTTACTTGGTGCCTAGTTCTTGTGCTGTCAAGTTAATATATAATCCCTTTCACAATATTTCATGATGTAGTCTTTTATGAGAAAAGGAAAAAGAAAATGAATACAGGCTCTGAGGCTCACCTCTTCAGCAACCACATGAAATCTGGAAGCAATGGGTAACAGAAGAAGCTAATGCATTACAAAAAGAGTAATCCTCAGCTTACTAATTATGACCCTTGGAAGAAATCCAGAAGGAATATATGTAATGGGAAATAGGAAGCATGGATAAAACCATCCATCCACAGGAATGAAGATAAAAGGTTACATAAAAGAACAAGACAAGTATGTGAAGCATTCAAAAGGGGCAATACTAGTTGTTCAAAGATTGTAAAAGAAGGAATTGAGGAAGCAAAAAAGTGTCGCGATCATCTCTAGAACTTTTTGGCCGGCCATGAACTAAGTCAGACCATTATCACTAGCAAATAGCTCGATGGGATATTTCCAAGTAATCAATCTTGGAAGAGCTAGCATCATTCAGCTAAAATTCCTTTTTAGTCATACTTGATTTGACACGTAAGTCTGCAGCCGATCTAGATATAAGGTTCAGTAATCAAAAACTCGAATCATAAACGAAAAAAAGGTCTTGTTGCTGCTAATCCTAATGCAAATATTTAAATACTGAGGCTAATAATGCAAATTCTGGCCCAACTCTTCTACCTTGCTGCTTATCAAAGACTGAAAAAGAGACAATAGCCAATCAATGTACATCATTGCAAATTTGTTACGAGTCACCGCCGAGAGGTGCATGGCTACTCGAGTGAAGCGAGAGGCACGAAGTTACTCGACTGCTAAGGAGAGGGGAGGAACATTGCCAATCTGATACATATTCATGCTGCAGCACAATATCACCAGCATTATCAACCACCAGATGAGGATACTTTGGCAAAAAGAACCTCTTTTTTTACAATTGCTTCAGCTTAACAGCTCCACTCCACACATTCTCAATAATCTCTGTTATTCTATAACATTTCTGAGCCATCAATAAAATCAAGAGAAAGGGAACTCGTCGTTCCAACGCAAAATAAACCCGACATCATCGACAAAATAGAATCACAATCCCAAGAAACTGATACAGCACACCAAGAAGAAACCAAAACCCAAATTCACAAGAAAAACAACACCGCCAATTACAATCAGATTGTAACCAATCAAGCAAATCATATCCACACACCGAAAGAAGAAAAATCCACAATCATGAGTCTGTTTCACTACACCGGCGGGCTGAACGGAATTCCACAACTTGGAGTACCGGAAGCAGTCGGCTTCGAGGTGGAGACAATCAAGCCGTTCGAAACGGCGTCGTTCTCGTCCAGAAAGAGGCCTTCAGGATTCCTCAACACTCCATGGACGACAGAGATCAACAGGCCAAGGCCCACGCCAATGGACAGGCTGTTCAGCGGTCCAGTGATCCAGAATGCCACGACGGAGATCAAGACGAGGCCCAAAATCACGGCCCAATCGCTGACGTGGTGGCCCCAGACCAGGAGCGGATCTTCACGGAAGAAGTGGAGGATCAGCCAGAGGAAGTAGACGAAGCCGACGAGTATCAGGGAGATCGGGGAGCCGAGGAGGGAGACAGCGGCACAGGCGGTGATGATTACGGCGTAATTCACGGAAAAGTAGGCGGCATTGCGGCGGAATCTGAGGGAGGCGGCGGAGGCGGAGGGAGGGAGATCAAAGGCGGAGATGGGCGATAAGAACTCCGGCCAGGGGCGGCACCGGGAGAGGCTGGCAGAGAGGTTCTGCGTCGATCGAAAAATGACGTCGACGCCGGAGATCGGGATCGTGGTGTACGTGGCGGACGAGGGGGGCATTTTGGGAATCGAGGGCCGGGATTTGACTGTGGAGAGGAGTGTCGTCAGGTCAAACTTCGACAGCTGTCTCCTAGCTGTGGATATGCTCTGTGGTTGGCAGTATATGTTTGGAATTTTGGGAGGTGCGATCCTCTGTGTCCAGACGCACCAGTCTGTTGAGAGTGATGTTAGAGTAGAATACATGAAGTTTCAATTTGACTAGTAAGAGACCGTGCGATACACAGAGTGCATAATTTTAAAGTCATTTATCAATTCTTATAATTATATAAATGAATAAAAAAAAATGTACGGGATATATATAGTACGTGACCTGTAATAGGCCAAAATGTGAACACGTTTGATGCACGGGGTGCACAATTTTAAGGTCATTTATTAGTGCATACCCCGTGCGATGCACGTGATACATATAATAAATCAATTATCTCTATAGGACTTGTACGTCTAGACAAAAAAAACAATAGTCTTAGATCATCTATATTTCACATCTTTTAATAAGTGACGTTTATTTAAGCCAAAAAATTAACATGTTAATTAATATATAATTCCGCTAACACGTCATACTAATATTTATTTGATTTTAGAATACATATTTATTCATTGACATAGGAAAAAATAAAAAATTTATTAATTATTGTTCACCATATAATACTCAATTATTATTTTATTATAAAACTTACAGTCATATAATGTAATTATTATTATTTATAAAAGTTATAGAAGTAGTCTTCTTTATGTAATGAAATTCAAAATAAAATTTTGAGTATAAATGTTTACAAAATACACACACATGTTTTTTAGAATTCAATTTTCTCATAATAATTCTTTTTTTAAAAAAATAATTCAGCAATTGCCAAAAAATAAATCTCTTACATAATCAAGAGATTTTTTCTAATTTTCATCCTAAGGCTTTATAGTTTATTTAACATACTATGCAATAGAAAAATATTTTACAATAAGTTCATTTTTGAAACATAACAAAAAAAAGTGATAAAAACACTATCGTAGTTGACAATAATATACAAATAAATAACATGTCGAAATTTTAAAGAATAACTATAATTTTATTATCTAACCATCAATAAAATCATTTAATAATGTGATCATTATCTTTTAAATAATAAATAATATTAATTTTTTTAAAAAATATTAGTGTTATATAATTAAATAAAGGTTAAAAAATATTACTCGACAAATATTAATTATAGTGGATATAAGTAAAATCATTGCATAAATTATTTAAGAAAAAAATCTTTAAGATCATATTTGGATAGTAAATGTAAATATGCAAGCATTTAATGCATATAGTAAAAAATTTTCAAATAAAGTATGCATTAAATGTGTGTTGACTTTTTTTACTACTATTTTTGGTAAATAAGTTGGCTTTTAATATATATATATAGATAGATGAGATCTTTTTCTAATTGTACACAATTTATTAAAAATTATATTATTTGGAGACACTGTTTTATCTTATGTCTTTGGATTTTTTTTTTATTTATTTATTACATACTACTATGTTTTATCTTATGTCTTTGTATTTATTACATACTACTATGTAGCCCTTAGACCATCTCTAGCCCTTTGCTCTACTCTAGGGTAGAATTTACTCTATTCCAATGTTTTAATTACCGTGTACTGGTGGTCATACCGGTCTAGCCATCGGTACGCGGTATTACCAGTCGAATCGGTAATATTGGTGTATTGTCGGACTAGCACATATAATGATATATATAAATATACATAAAAATATATAACACCAAATGTAAAAAAGTAAAAAAAATAAAGGACCATAATAATTAATTTCTTTTTCTCATCAAGATAAAAAATAAAATATATTACTACCAATTTAAATTTTATGTTTTTAAATTAATAAATTTTATTTTTTTTATTGGTCGGTATTTTGGACCGATATTTTTTAGTTTTTACAGTATGGTCCCGGTATAACCGTAAATCTGATATTTTGCATCTAATTGCACCGTACCAATGGCATGTATCCGGTATTACCGGTCGGTACGGTACGGTACTTAACACTGCTCTATCTATAGTAGAGTTAGCCAAAATTCAACTTCCATCTCCAGCCCTTCGCACTAAATTTAAATGTACATCAAATATATTTTTTATTTATTTATTTTTATTTCAAATAAATTGGTATATATATGTATATTTAATCTTATACAAATTTTTATTATTCAAATAATAAAAATATGTTTATATATAACAAAACTGGACTGCCTCATAAATTCAAATAATAAGAATACAAATTACATAATTAAATTGTACTTGTTTGATTGTGTTAAATTTTATTCATATGGTACTATTTTTATAATAAAAATTATAAAATAAAATTATAATACATAAATAAATAAAACACAAAATTATTTAGCATAACAAACACATTGCATATCGTTATTTGGCATAGAAATACATTTACCAATCCACATTATACAAAAAATTATTATTAATATTACATTAAATTTCATTAAAAAAAATAGAGTTGTTGCTACAGTGTTGCGCCACACTATTTATATCTCCCATCTAGCGTCAGATCTGGCGCACCATTGGACTAGTGTTTTGCGCTAATATACCGTAAAAGTAGAGATATGGCGCAGGGTTGTGGTTGCTCTTACAATGTACGGGGCCATAATTATTATTGAATTGAATGTATTAAAGCAATGAAGCAATATTTGATTATTATAAAAATAGTTTTGAATATTAATAATTATTTTTCATTTTATTTTATGAGGTATAATTATTTAATATACGATTTGTATGTTTATTTCATTCGTCATAATATTTCTCTCTCTCTCTCTCTGTGTCTCTTTCTCTCTCTTCTCTTCTGTTACTCATACCTTTTTACAATATATTATTTCGATTTCTAAATAAGTTAGTTAAAAATTTGTGGCAAATATTAGAACCATCAATTAATTGAAAATGATTGTAATATGTAATATTTAAAATTTTAAAAAAAAAATATTACTTTCTAATCACATCAATATTATTATATTTTTCTTATAATTTATAATATTATAAATATTATAATTTTTTCTAATATATTAATGTCTATAAGATTTGTTATGATATTGTGAATCGCAATATTAATTTTCTAAAAAATTGGTTTGGTGCAGTTATTGATAAAATCAAATGAAATTTTTTTTAACTCCTTGAATAGATGATTTTTGGTATATGGTTAGTTACAAAATGAGTATAAACTCTTAGAGATTTGTTATTAAGTTGAGATATCAATTCTATTATACTATAGTGGTAGTTATATTAATAAGATTTTTGCAATTCATTTCTAGATTTATTTTGTAGTTATATTTCACAATGTTCTCACGAATATTTCGATCTTCATATGGTTGGATACCCAACAAAATGATAAGAGCATCCACAATGCTTTGGGTCTCTTTTTGCATATGTGGCAAATAAATAGACTTAAGTCCATAATGACATGGACAAACCTAAACTAAAAAAACCAAAATCTATCCAATGCAAAACAAAAAAGTACTAGGTCTAGAATACATGACAACCAATAAAAATGCTCTAGTATATTTCATTTATTAAAAGAAAAATTAAATGAGGAATAAATGATGAGTGCTTGAGTTTGTACTTGGGTCTAAAATAGACCCAAGTGTGGACTAGGTCTCATTTTTTTATTGCCACATAAGATAGACTAGGTCCACTTTTAATTGCATTGGAGAACACTTTTTTATAGACTAGGTCTATTTCTTACATGGCATGTAACTTTTTTCTAAGAAACCCAAAGCATTGTGGGTGCTCTAAGAGACAATTTGGGGGCCACATTTAATTTTGGTGGCTGCACGAGGCAATTAATGATGGTGGCTTGAAATTAATGATGGTGGTTGAATTAATTTGGAGGCTGCATTTAATTTGGAGGTTGTGCTATGCAATTAACTTGGTGGCTGTGCAATTTTGGAGGCTGAACATTAATATTGGTAGCGGAGCATTAAATTTGCAGCTGAAACTTTGCACCATTTTTAGCTATAAATATGAGCACATTTTGAAGCAAGAAGAACACCAAGAAGAACCAAAAATACGAGAGAAAAAAAAAAGGAGTGAGGTAGAAAAAAAAATCTAGCCTTTGTGTATTTTTGAGTTGTGAATTGTGAGTGAGTTTAAGAGTGTTTTGTAAACACGAGTGTTTTCTTTCTCCTAATAAAATATCTGCAGTAGTCCGGAGACGTAGGCATTATTGGCCGAACTCCGTTATCAATTTGGTGTGTCCAATTTTTCTTTTTATTTCACTTTTATAGATCCGACTTCATGGAAATTTCAGCGTATTTTTCCCAACAACTGGTATCAGAGCCAGATTGTTAATTCTGTATTTTTTTTTGTGTCGGTTACTATCCCGTGAATAGTGAAAAACGGGAATAGTGCCAAATTTGTCGGCGCTACAATTTTATCTACCGACGTGTTCTGAAACACGGTAGTTCACAAAAATTACAGAAACGATCCGGCAGAGAAGTCAGATCAGATACGAAGTGATGGCTGCAGACGAAGGAAAAATAAAAATCGAAAAGTTCGATGGTGCGGACTTTGGCTTCTGGAAGATGCAGATCGAGGATTATCTGTACCAGAAGAATATGTATCAACCACTCACGGGAAAGAAGCTAGAAGACATGAAGGAGGAAGAATGGAGTCTCCTTGACAGACAGGCCCTTGGAGCCATTCGGCTGACATTGTCCCGTAATGTTGCCTTTAACATTGCGAAAGAAAAGACGACAGCAGGCCTCATGAAGGCTCTTTCCAACATGTACGAGAAACCATCAGCCTCAAACAAAGTTCATTTGATGAGGCGATTGTTCAACTTGCGTATGACCGAAGGTACTTCGGTGGCACATCATCTCAATGAGCTCAACACCGTTACAACTCAGTTGAGTTCAGTTGAGATCGAGTTCGATGATGAAGTAAGGGCTTTAATACTTTTGTCTTCCCTACCAGAAAGTTGGAATGCTACGGTCACGGCTGTGAGTAGCTCGTCGGGAAGCAATAAGTTGAGATTTGATGATGTCCAAAATTTGGTTCTCAGTGAAGAGATCCGACGGAAGGAGTCGGGTGAACCATCGACCTCTTCTGTATTGCATACAGAGTCAAGAGGAAGAAGTTCAACCAAAGAAAGCAGGCACAACAAATCAAAAGGAAGGAGTTCCAAGTCCAGAAATCATCGTAATTCCCAAAACTCGAAGTCGATCGAGTGCTGGAATTGTGGAAAGACCGGACACTACAAAAACCAGTGCAGGAGTGCACCAAAGAACCAGGAGGCAAAGGAAGAGGCAAATGTTGCTTCAGTCTCAGGAGGAGACTTGCTGATATGTTCTTTGGAGAACAGAGAAGAGTCTTGGGTGTTAGACTCTGGAGCATCCTTTCATGCTACCTCACAGAAGGAACTATTCGAAAACTATGTTCCTGGAAATCTTGGTAAAGTTTACCTTGGTAATGAGCAATCATGTGAGGTTGTAGGCAAAGGTGCGATAAAAATCAAGTTGAACAGGTCTGTATGGGAATTGAAAAACGTAAGACATATTCCCGACCTAACGAAGAATTTAATCTCGATGGGCCAGCTAGCCAGTGAAGGCTACACGACAATCTTCCACGGAGACGATTGGAAGATTTCAAAGGGTGCGATGACAATTGCTCGAGGCAAAAAGAGTGGTACTCTTTACAAGACAACAGGAGCATGTCATCTGATTGCAGTTGCAGCAAATGAAAGTCCCAATCTATGGCACCAAAGACTTGGGCATATGAGTGAAAAGGGGATGAAGATCATTCACTCAAAAGGAAAATTACCAGGCCTTCAGTCAATAGAAATTGACATGTGTGAAGATTGTATACTTGGAAAACATAAAAGAGTCAGCTTTCAGACAAGTAGAAGAACCCCAAAGAAGGAGAAGCTTGAGCTCATCCACTCAGATGTTTGGGGCCCAATGACTGTCCCATCCGGTAGTGGGAAGCAATACTTCGTGACCTTTATCGATGATCACTCCAGAAAAGTATGGGTTTAATTTCTGAAACACAAGTCAGAAGTATTTGAAGCTTTCAAGATTTGGAAAGCTATGGTGGAAAATGAGACAGGCTTAAAGATCAAGAAGCTCAGATCCGACAATGGTGGTGAATACGTAACCACCAGATTCAAGAAGTTTTGCTATAAGCACGGGATCAGAATGGAGAGAACCGTGCCTGGTACGCCTCAACACAATGGTGTAGCTGAGCGTATGAATCGAACGTTGACTGAAAAAGCCAGAAGCTTGCGGATGCAGTCAGGCTTACCGAAGGAGTTCTGGGCAGAAGCAGTCAACACAGCAACTTACTTGGTCAACCGAAGTCCATCGGTACCATTGGATTACAAGTTACCAGAAGAGGTATGGAGCGGAAAAGAAGTAAAACTCTCACATCTTAGAGTTTTCGGGTGTGTAGCATATGTGCACATCAGTGATCAAGGCAGAAACAAACTTGATCCAAAATCAAAGAAATGTACTTTCCTTGGTTATGGTGAAGATGAGTTTGGCTACCGTTATGGGATGATGAAACCAAAAAGATGATCCGCAGCAGAGATGTCATCTTTAATGAAAGAGTGATGTACAAGGACCGACATAACACAAGTGCCAGCAACTCAGAAGCGAGTGGGCCAGTATATCCAGAGGTGGAAAATATCCCAGACATTCCTGTAATAAAGAATCCTCATTCAGAGGAATCAAATGAAGAAAGCGGTGAGCAATCAGAAGCTTCAACTCCAGTTCCTGTATTGAGAAGGTCCTCTCGGCCCCATGTGCCTAACAGGAGATACATGGACTACATGTTGTTAACTGATGGAGGAGAACCTAAAGATTATAAGGATGCTTGTCAAACCACAGATGCGAGCAAGTGGGAGCTTGCCATGAAGGACGAGATGAAGTCCTTGATCTCAAATCAGACATGGGAACTAGTCAAGTTACCAATGGGAAAGAAAGCACTTCACAACAAATGGGTGTATCGGGTGAAGGAAGACCATGATGGTTCCAGGAGATACAAAGCCCGACTGGTTGTCAAAGGATTTCAGCAGAAAGAAGAAGTTGACTATACTGAAATATTTGCTCCAGTTGTAAAGCTCAATACTATCAGGACTGTGTTAAGTATTGTGGCTAGTGAAGAGCTCTACCTAGAGCAATTAGACGTGAAGACTGCATTTCTTCACGGAGACCTCGATGAGGAGATCTATATGCACCAGCCTGAAGGTTTTTCAGAAGGAAAGAAGGATATGGTGTGCAAATTGAAGAAGAGCTTATACGGCCTTAAACAAGCTCCAAGACAGTGGTACAAAAAGTTTGAAAGTTTCATGCACAAGGAAGGCTTCCAGAAGTGCAATGCTGATCACTGTTGTTTCTTCAAGAAATATGAGTCCAACTATATCATATTGCTACTTTATGTCGATGACATGTTAGTAGCAGGATCAAATATGGAAGACATCAGAAATTTAAAGATGCAGTTGTCAAAAGAATTTGACATGAAGGACTTAGGCCCAGAAGAAGATTCTTGGAATGCAAATCACGAGAGATAAGCAAAAGGGAGTTTTGCAGTTATCTCAGGCAGAGTACATCAACCGTGTTTTGCAGAGATTTAACATGGACAAGGCCAAACCAGTCAGTACACCTTTGGCCAGCCATTTTCGTCTATCCAAGGAACAGTCTCCTCAAACAAAGGAAGAAGAAGAGTTTATGGCTAAGATTCCTTATGCTTCAGCCATTGGAAGTTTGATGTACGCGATGGTCTGTACGAGGCCAGACATTGGCCATGCAGTGGGAGTTGTGAGCAGGTTTATGTCAAAACCAGGAAAAGCTCATTGGGAAGCAGTCAAATGGATCTTGAGATATCTACGAGGCACAACAGAAAAGTGTCTGTATTTTAGAAAAGGTGATCTAAAGTTACAGGGTTACGTAGATGCAGACTTTGGAGGTGAAGTTGATCACCGAAGAAGCACCACCGGTTATGTTTTCACTGTCGGAGCTACAGCTGTTAGTTGGATGTCGCGGATACAAAAGATTGTTGCTCTATCCACTACAGAAGCTGAGTATGTAGAAGTGACAGAAGCCAGTAAAGAATTGATATGGCTTCAAGGATTGTTAGCAGAGTTGGGTTTCACTCAAAAAGAGAGTGTCTTGCACAGTGACAGTCAGAGTGCAATACATCTGGTAAAGAACTCAGTGTTTCACTCCAGAACTAAGCACATTGACATACGATATCATTTCATCAGATCTCTTCTTGAGGATGAAGTGTTGACTTTGAACAAAATTGTAGGAAGCAAGAACCCAGCAGATATGCTAACGAAAGTGGTGACCATTGATAAACTGAAGTTGTGCTCAACTTCAGTTGGCTTGCTAGGATAACAGACCGAGAAGACTACTGCAGTATTGAGGTGTGATGACAGATTGAAATCAGTCCTCAAGTGGGAGATTGTTGGCAGCATTAATTCTTGGTGGCTAATTAAATATTGGTGGCTGCATTAATTTTGGTGGCTTTGGTGGCTACATTAATTTTGGTGGCTTTGGTGGCTGGAGGAGAATTTCAGCATCCAATTTCTCAGTTATAAAAGGAGGCCATTTTGTGAAACACGGAGAATACCAACACAACAAAAATACAAGAGAGAAAGGGAGAAAAAGAGAGTGAGCTAGAAAAAGAAAATTTTAGTTTCTGTGTGTATTTGTGTTGTGAGCTGTGAGTGAGTTTACGAATGTTTTGTAGACACGAGTGTTTTCTTTTCTCCTAATAAAATATCTGCAGTAGTCCGGAGACGTAGGCATTATTGGCCGAACTCCGTTATCAATTTGGTGTGTCCAATTTTTCTTTTTTTTTTTTTTATTTCACTTTTATAGATCCGACTTCATGGAAATTTCAGCGTATTTTTCCCAACAGTATCATTCTAGAGTAATTTAATACAAATATATATATCCAAAATAATATTTTGGTACCACTCTAAATTCAGTTTGTAAATATATTACTATCCTTTGTCAAAATAATATATCTCAATAATAATAAAATATAATCAAATTAAGAAAAATAAAAGAATAATAAAATATTGGAGAGTTACGACTCTATAGAGCGACGATGTTGAGGTTGCTCTGCGCCCAGCCTAGCCTTGAGGTTGTCCTCCACCATATCGAATATGATGTCTGTTTAAAATACAAATTACATAACTATAAATAATCCTATTGATTTTTATTTTTTTTCTCTTCAAGCTATTTATTTTACAATAAATTATATTTTTTTGTTATTATTAAATTATATATTTATTATTATTATTTTATATCTCATTTAACAATGTTCTTTTAAAAAATAGTTAAACTAATTTTAATAGAAAACCACCTTAAAATCTTATAAACAATTGTTGCAATAGTCACAATGTGTTGTATAGCAAATAAATCCTCGAAACACACTAAAATCTTATTGCATTTTTATTGCCATTGATGTCTGGGATATGAAAAATTGTTGCAATTTTTATTAATTTGCAGGGCAAATGCTAAGGTGGAATCATATCTTTAAAGTCTAGTTGATCATAAAAGATAGACTCCATTTTGTTTCACTTGTTCATCCAGCATCTGGCTTCTATTTAACATGTAATGTCCGGCCGTTAAATCGAGATACTGTACGGCACACCTTGCCCCGTCACACCAGGTTCCGAAAACGGCTTCAAGAGCGTGTACGGCACCACTCCAGCCCCGGCCCGATTCATCAGCTTCAGATCGGCATTCCTACCGTCGATAATCCCTTCAATCTCCTTCATCCGACCGCTAAACCTTTCGAAGGCAGCGTTTATCACTTTATCAGCGGCCCAACAGGGCTCGATATCCTCCCCCATATATTCCTCATCGGGCGAATGATTAGACAAAACGTCCAAAATAGCCATCACGATTGTCGCCTGAGCTTGGGAAGGGAAGCACTTCAAGAGAAACTCTTCGGGCCTCTCGAAGAATTCCTTCTTTTCTTCCTCGCTCGGATTCTCTGTGGGCATAGGGGTTCGGGCTGTGGTGGGCCTGTTGGGAAAGTAGGCTCCGTAATCGAATTGGCCGAAGTTGACAGCTGCATGGTGGCCCGAGGTCACCCAAATGATGGTCGTGATGATCCCGATCAGGTCCTCGGGAGTTTTTAGCTGGGGCCACCATGGCTCATCCTTTTTGTCCCCATGACCCTTCTGTTTGATCTCTGTCCACCATAACGTGAGCTCGTAGTCCGATTCTATGAGGTTCGGTTCTGGGTAGTAGTACGTGACGTAGTCCGTGACCCACTGTTTGATGGCGTCCCATATAAGCAGACCATCATTTGCGTAAGGGTAGTCTTCGATTGCTAGCTTTAGGCCGTGAGGTTCATTTGGATCCTCCACAGCAATGCCCCTAGAGTTACGAACAAAAAAAATAAATAAAATAAAATGAAAGACGGTAGACTCAATTTAGTTATATATATGTGTGTGTGCGTAAAATGTAGTTACCCATTTTGCATGGTTTACCTGTTGATCAAATCAGCGGGTAGTGCCTCTAGATCAAACCGCCATAGCTTATCATACGCGACGGAGCTCAATTCTATAGAATACTTGCCCGGGGAGAATGAGGACTCGATGATACCATCGCAATTGATGAGGGCCTGACGAGCCAGAGCATTAATCTCCATCGTGTACCGAAAATGAGGATGCAACAGTCTGTAAATCGGGTGCATTGCACTCAGATGCCTATTTGTTGCGATTATATATGGCTCTGTGCAACAATGAGTACGTAGCCTGCAAAGTACACCCAGGAGATTAACATTGTCAAAAAAAGCATAATCGAAAAGTTAACACTCCCTTATCCTTCACATAAAAACAATCTACAGTGTGTATAAAAAATTCAAAGGTAAGAAAACAGTGGATACACGAAAAGGTATAACTCACCAATGACTAACCAACTGATGAAAACCGGAGTCATGAGCCAGGACGTGAGCCTTAGCCAGCCTCCATAACCAGATGGAAGTTGGGTTCCAACTTGGCACGTAGACCTCCTTCCATTGGGGCTTCTCGTCTACTGGCGGTCTCACAAGCTCGATGGCCACGGGCCTCAACACACCTTCAGGCATCAAGCAAAATAAAGTCCTCGACCCGTAAAAAGTAGTCCCCTCGAGCGCCCTTACCTTGTTCACGTAAGGCAAGTACACATCGTGGTAGTCTAAAATGAACAGCTTCTTTTGCTTCAATGCCTACAGAAAATTTGGGGGGCAGAAAAAAAGAGAAGAACAAAATGAAATGTGATCTGGTGAAAAACATGTTGCATTGTAATCATATCTATCTTCTCATTAATCGGTCAGATTATACCTCGTCCACCGTAATGTAGCCACCAATTTCTTTCTCCACCAGCTCCGTTGTGATTGCCGATTCAGCAGGTCCATAAATCTTAGGGTCGAGCTCGCTTTTCAGTGGCCATTCCTGTGAAAAATCATTTGAAAATTGTCGCATCTACGTCTACACTCTACACGAACACATTATGAATCTATAACTCGGAACTAACAAGATAATTGGGTAGCGAGCGTAATTAATAGCCATACCGTAACCAACTTGATGCAGCATGGATTGACACCTGCTAGAGTCTGTCTCGCAAACTCAGCATCCCTAAACCACGCAAACTTATCTCCTGCAAAAAAGCAGCTCAACATGAAGCACCACTTGTCCTGTTCCCACGCAAAATCCAGAAACACAAACAGGGAAAAATATAAGGACAAAAGAGGCAGAGTTGATGGAATTACTGTCGATCAACTCAGGGGTTTCAAACTGCAGGACACTGTTTTTGGCGTCCTTGATAAACCTGACGAGCCTGGGTATCATATTCCCCAGAAACCCAGTGGTCGGAATATCTGGGAGCAGAAATCCTTCGTTGAACAGAGTGTCTATGGCCGTGAAGTGTGGGAAGCCGAGGGTGCTGTCTATGATGGTACTCTTCAGTGATGGGACGAGCGCATGGAGCACAGAGTACAGGGTTTTAGCAGAGAACGTCGCCTGCTTCACTTCGGAAAATACTTCGTCTCTAGGCACGTAGAACTCGGAGCTCCTCGTCTCGCTTAGTGGATCTAAATTTGAGATTAAAATGTAAACAAAAACTGAGTAGAGATTTAGCTATACAGTTATTCGAATTAAGCACAAAATCCATTATGCGAAGAACAACACTGGTTGAGCTCGGCATTTTGACAAACAGTTTCTGTGCATGTGGTGTGTGTGTGTGTGTCTGACTGACCTTTCTTAGTCCTCGGGCGGCCAGTTCTGCCGCGGCGAGGGTAAGGATGCTGGGGGCCGCCGAGGATGGGGCGTGCGAGGTCATCATCGGCGTCGGGATCTCCGAGGTCGTTGTAGACATCGTAGTCGTAAATCCTGTCGGATTTCTTGCGCTCGCCTTGGCCGTCGCCGCGTAGGTGTGTGAGCTCATTCTTTCTGTATCTTACCAGGCCGCTTGGAGTTTGGGTTGGCAAGTAGGTCTGGGCCCCACCATTCCATTTAGTCATTAATAAAATAAAAGAAAAAATGCTACAATTCTGTTACAAACCATTT
>CACSLK010027833.1:16475862-16487161 GCA_902706635.1 Striga hermonthica
AAAAAAAAAAAAAAAAAAAAAAAACAGTAACCTAAGACTGTCTAAACAAATAAAGGTCCCAGCTTTTCAACACTCATAGATAACATAATTCAGCCTGCAAAATAAAAATAAAAAAAAATTCACAAGATTATCATATACAACAGTATATAAATATATTTACACAAGGCCCATAAGTATGTAAGTGAAAAGAAAAATGATACACACAAAATCTTTGAGACCAGTACAGCACACGCAGATTCTAGAGACTCATGACAATGTTATTTTATGTGGTAAGAAAGGGTTAATAATCGTCGGATTATCATATAACCGTCGGGGATAGTTGATCTGATGGTTACTAATCCCGACGGAACTGTAAGAGACTCGTTCAGCAAGGAAAGAACCAATTTTTTGGGGCAGAGCAAGAATGTTTACAAGCAAGTGATGAAAACCCTCATCTTTTTTGTTATTTCATGTGGGTGAACCAAAAGACAAAATGAAAAAAATACAGAAATTTGGTGAACGTTTTCCAAGGTGGGCACCAGCTAAAAATTCAAGAAAGTAGAAACTAAGGGCAAGAAGATTGTGAATCCGAAAAAGATTTCCCAAATTAAAGAGAAAAATCGAAGTCCCAGGTGAAAAAAATCTCTTGGGGTTGGAATAAATTGAACAAAATCAGATCTTTATACGGCCACAGTCTGGATGAACAGTAGATAACGAAATAGCAAGAACTCAGTAGAAAAATTTCTGGAACAGATTTATTTTTTTTTTAGTGAAAAAATAAATATTATATTAAAAAAAAAAAACAGCTTCAATCCAATCAAAAAATTTTAAGCAATTAAGAATTTGAAGAATCTTGAACTCGCTTGATTCAAAAACCCAAACAGAAAAAATCTGCAAAAAAAAAAAATAAAATAAAATAAAAAGGGAGAAAGAGAAGGCAGAATAACCCATGAACCATACCAACATAAAGACTTGTTTAAGCTTCAGAGTTGAGAGTCTCACTGGATGAGAAAACACTGAAAAAAATAAAAAAAAAAATAAAAATAATAAAAACGAAAAGAGAGAGAGAGAGAGAGAGAGAGAGAGAGAGAAAGAGAGTAATTACTACTTATACATGAAATGGTGGGTGTATCAGTATCAGGTTCTTCTTCTCTGTAAATTGGCGTGATGAGAGAAGAAAATAACAAAGATATTTGTATGAAACAAATTAAATACTCGAGAATGAGACAACTAATAATAAATAATGTAAGTATATGTTAGGGCAGTAATGCTCGGCCACGTGTTAATATGTCCACTTCTTATATGACATGCATATATTAGTGACGTATTTATTTTTAACATATTAATATCACCAATGTGTGCATGCTACATAAACGATGGACATATCAATATGTGTCTACCGTGGAAAGGGGAAACGGGAAGAGTGTCTCTACAACTACAAAGCTGTCCTGTCTTGTACCTACTTACATGGACTTTCTTTTCCTCCATTCTTTAATTAATTAATTAAAATACTCTACTGCATTCTTTATTGTTGATTTTTCCTTTAAAAACAAAAAAACAAAAACAAAACAAATTGCTCCCATAATGCGTGTGGTGGACGTTAATCTCGAGTTTACCCTCGCCTTGTTGGTGATATTACCGAAAACCGTGACGCTCCTTCTACTCCCTAACACTAGGCGACAATAAAATAATAGTATAACGAGGATCATGGAGTGATTCGGGTCGGATTTGATGCGAGGTGACTAAGAGTATGTTTGTTTATAAAAATTTAAAAAAAAAGTTATTATTTTAATTTAATTAATTTTTTTAATTCAATTTTAATTTAATTTTAATATTATTAATATAATTAAATAATATCAATAATTATTCATACACACCTAATCAACTTTAATTCACTATTCATTCCCTCACAATATTTTAACTAACCATCACATCAAATCATATATTTTCTACTTTTACATTAAATCAATTTTAATTATTTTATTTTAAATATTATTTTAAAATATCAACTACCAATTAACCATACCACTTTTTTTCAAAACTAACCAAACTAAACCAAAAAATCTAACTGTAGACATCGAAATTTTAATATTTTATTAATTAATGTCTTTATTTATTTTTTGACATAAATTCATGATAAATAAGATATTTAATTAATAAAGTTATTATTTTTTCCCACCAAGTCAAATCTTAGGATAAAAAAATATATTATATCAAATCAAGAAGGACCAATCAAATTGATATCTTCTTTTTCAAAACTCTCTCTCCTACACCTATAAATAGGGTTCTCCTCAATGCCACAAATCACATTTCAAACACCTCAAAAATATCAAACACATCTCAAATATTAAAGTCTCAAATTCAAGAGTTCTAAGAACCCTCTTGAAAATTTGAAGAAGTTCTTGAACCGCCCGAAGTCCATTCAATGAAGAAGAAGGCCAAGAAGAAGAAAAAGAGGCAGCGGGTCTTTCTCAAGAAGTAAAGAGACGACTTTCACGCTTCTCAAGTCAATCCAAGAATATTAACGACGTTCAAGCGACATTCAAGCCGCGCTCGTTGAGAAGTTCAACCAACATAGCGTTTGATCTGAGAAAAAGCTATCAAGCCCCTGAATCAACGTTATTCAAATCAGAGTCCCTCTTTCAAGAAGATCAAAGAATCAAGTATTCCAAAAAGTCATATTCAATCAAGTCAAGGCCTAACATTTAATACGGGAATAAGTCATTCGACCCCCAAATTAATGTTAGAGAAATTCAAGACCAAGCCCGAAGGAGACCCATTCGTCAAATCCATCTTTGAAGGTCTCAATCCCAAATTCATGAAGAGAAGAATCAGAGGAGATAAATAGAGATTGTACACGCATATCGTTTGATCGAAATAAAATCAAGTTGTACAAAAGTTTTATGTCTTTCATAAAATTTGTTATTACACTAACAAAACAAAAAATTTCTATAAACAAACATGCTCTAAGGTATTGATGGGGCCGGGTGGAAAGACGACCCCAAGTGCATTCTTGGTTGGGAACTGTAGCGGTGTGAGACATGGCTCGAGAGTTAGGTGGGTGTAGTTAGCCAACTCTTTCGGGAGAAGAGAGTTTCGAAATCAGCTCCTCGAACTATTGTTTTAATTGCTTTGGTTTCTCTAGTTAGGTGTCTGGAGAAGGGCTCTTGTTTGTTTAGTTTTTTTCGTTAGTTGTGTTGTTTATGTTATGTTGTTTAGTTCGTGTTTATTTTCTTCTCTCCCGTTGAGAGTGTGTTTGGTGTATTCTCTTGTTGGGAGTTTTCTTTTTTTTTTTTTCTCCTTTTGAGAGTTCTTTAGTTGTGTTTGATGTAGTAGGTTGACTATAGGTTGCCATATGTCTGCACGTGTAGTCCTATATACTAGGGTCAACTATTCAACTTATTCAGTTGTATATTCTGCCGAGTAGATGTTCTCTGGTCTCGTTTCAGTTATTATTATATGAGATTTCTATCGTTCTGGGAAAAAAATGAAGATCGTGAAGGTGTAGATTGGTTATAAATTATCTCATCACATAATTTTTTTAATTCAAATCTAACTCAATTCAACGTTCTTAAATATTATTAGTATATATAAATAATACTAATTAAATATCTTTATAAATTATATTAACTTTAATTTACTATTTGTTCATTCACATAATTATTCATTTCTTCCAATTAATTTTCTCATACTTTTATATCAAATCAAATTTAATCATTATATTTTATATATTTTTTTAATACAAACTCATAATTTAACTCAAATATGACTCAATCAACTTTTTCAAGATTAATTATGGTTATCCAACAAATTCAATCAAATCTAATTAAATAGTTTGGATTTACACGTGAAATATTCTCTATTAAACCTGCCAACAGTATACTTCACTCCACTAACTACTTAATTTCTTTTGGCCAAACTAATTGACTTGAAAATCTCTCTTGGATCCCCCATAGGCTAGACAATACTTATGTCAAGTGTTCATCAATTATAAAAGAAAAGTAGACTCTAAACTTATTACTGCATTGTAAAAACACACATTTCTAAGCTTAGATTCATAATCTATGGAAAAATAAAAATAGAGAAACACAAAAAATACTTAGAGTAAACAATATAACTCAATGACCTCTGTACTCTCAACCTAACTTTTCCTCTCGAAGAATATAGTTTGAAAGCTTCTTATAGTCAAGTTGCTATTCGTGAACATATAATAAAAGATTTCTTAGTTGCAAATATTTTTTTGATACTCCATATCATCAAAATCTTCTTAATGATTGTGTTTCATTTAGTATGAATCTTCAATGGTACGAAAAATGATAAAACACATAAACTTTTCAAAATTGATGTAAAAACACATTTTTCCTTACGTGAGGTATTCTCTGAGTCTGACTAAATTTTCAGCCTATCTTTAGTAATTATCCTTCAAAACAATACAAAACACCTCAAATTCCTATAATCTCATGTATATCTCCTTCTCTAGTCAATATCTACCTTATAGAAATGATTCCCACACATGTAAGTAAACCTTGTAAGATTATATATAAAGTATAAATCGTGTCAACCTTTTTTTTTAGAAAACACGACCTAGGGGGAGGGGGGTTAAGGCCGAATCTCCAACCTTTGTATAGTGAAGAAAAATCACAAGTCTATACAAATCCAACCAAATCCCGAAAGAAAAAAACAAAAAAAAACCAAAAAAAAAATGAGAAAAAGAAAAAGACAACAACAAACAAAAATGAAAAGTTTGAACCTGGGACAACAGATGACCATGCAATCTGCTCTACAAAGTGGGTCCAAGTACAAAACTACAAAAATACAACAAGACTATTATAATATAAAGGAATGGTAGCCCATTTGGTCCACCTTCGCAAGAGTGCGAAGGTGGAGAGAGGTATTATCTAGGTGGAATGTGTGCCTCAATGGGGTGGTGGAACCTAAGCTGACAAGGTAATCAGCAGGTCGGTCCCTCGTGGAAGATTTGCGGGATCGAGTTTCAGCCAAACAACGGCTCTGGAGAGTGGGTGTTGAATAGGCTACAGCGGAGATGGTACAAATTCGGTGGGGCGACGTGCAACCTGTCCAACATCTATATGTGAATCTGCCCATAGCTGTGAGGAGAGAGAGATGACGATCAACCTGCAAAACAATGTGAGAGCACAAAAAAGTAATATCCCTATGCTTCGCATTATCCTTTTTGTCCAAATGAACCACAATATCAGATAAGGAATGAGGAAACCCACATGTCCAAAGTCTTGCCTATCCCGCGTAACAAATGTGCCCTTATTGTTTTAATACATACAGTTTTTAGTCGGATATATCATCTCAAAATTGTCCAGAAAAAAATTTGAAGACAAATTTATAAGAAATAATGAAAGTAGATATTTAGTTCCAGCATTAAGAATGTTGAGTTTTATTTACAAGTCCACAAAAGGTCATGGTTTTATGTGAAATTAGGCTTTTTTTAACTATTTATTTGAAGATACATGAAATGGTTTCTGTAAAGTATCATTCAAAGAAAACGAAAAGGACGATAATGTCATTGTTTCTAGTAGGCTTGTCAAAATGACTCTAAGCACGCGTGTTGTGCTGCTCTGCCTAATAGGCAGATTGGGCTGTTGCGGGCACGAATTTTGGCGGGTCGGGCCAGGTGGGCCAGCCTGTCGTAAAAAAAAAACATTTTACATTGTAACATTAATGCGCGACTCTGACTATAGTTCTTTTCTCACACATCTCTGCTTCTTAGTTCTCTCATAGTCAAAACAAAAGAGAAGGTGAAGTAAACCTTAATCTCTCAACTCTCAAGCCTCTAGAGGTGTTGTTCAGCTGGCGGGATCCACGGGTGACGGGGATATTCTTGTGTTTGGTGGCGTCGTTGATGTTCTATGTGATGCCGTTAAAGGCGTTTGTGTTTGGGTCGGGGTTCTATTACCTCCGTCACCCGAGGTTTAGGGGCGAACTTCCATTGGTGCCAATGAACTTTTTCTCGGAGGCTGCCGCCGCAGTCCAATCGGATTCTCGGGGGTGTATTCAGTTGTATTTTGAGTGATATTTTATAAGACTTTTAAATATTTTCAGATTTTGGAGGAATTCCGTGAAATCTTATGGGATGCATTCAATTGAGATTTTTAAGTGACATTTTAAGACTTTTCAAAATTTTCAGATTTTGGAGGAACTCTATTATATCTTAAGTCTAGGGGTGGAATTTGAAGTGAGATTTCGTATAAGGTTTTTTGTTTAAAAATCCTACAAAATCTTTGATATAGCATATCTGAGTTTTGGTCCCCCTCAGGCCCGGACATCGCTACTTTCCTTGATTGGCCTCACTTCGGTCAGAGTTCAACCCATGCCTCTCGCTTTGCTTCGCGCTAGCTTGTCTCACTGAAACCCTACTATCGTAGTCCGGTTCAAATGATAGTTACTCAATCGAATGAACATCAAAGACGACATCGGCAAGTCGACGCCCCCGAAGTCGACTTGGTTCATGAGCTATCCAAGGATCGCTGCTAACCCGACAACGACGATCTAGACGATTCTCTTAAGTCGATTGGTGATAAGTCGACTTAACTCAAGAAGACGAGCGAGTGCAACAGCCTCTAGATGCACATAAGACCAAGACTCGACAATACCCGAAGTCGACTTATAATGCCTCGAGGCACCAAAACCTCCGACGACTTCTATACACTTTAACATATCATAGGGAGACCTCTCAGCAAGAATGAATCTATATAAGATAAGAAGGAATCTAGATGCTGACTAGGAGGAGGACGGAATGCGAACCGACCAGGGCATTTCGGATACTTCGCATAAGTCGGTCAGGGCATTTTGGGAACTTCAGGTAAGTGTTTTGCCCCCATATAAATGAGCTGAGGTAACTCCAAACCCTAACTTTCATTCTCTGCATTCAATATTCTCAGTTGTTGATCCACTGAGCAGAGCTCACTTCATCACTCTCACTGACTTGAGCGTCGGAGGCTCTTCACCGGAAACACCCTCGGTGTCGAGTTTTTGCAGGTGTTCACGGCGGTCTAGCAACGATCCAAAGGCGTTCCAAACAAACCAGAGCTCAAAACCATCGGTTCACTCCAGATCCGGAAGTAGACCCATCAATCTTAAAAAGTCTTAACATATCCTAGTGTCAAATGAGTTAAATACCTCAGAATTTTGTAAGACTTTTTAAAATCCAAATTGAGTACCCCAAGACTTCTAAAAATCGTAAGAAATCTAAATTGAATACACTAGGATTTCTAAAGTCTTAAAAATCTTTATAAATCTCAATTGAATACACCACTTAAGTTTTGAGGTGAGTTTTGAAGTGAGATTCGGTATAACGTTTTTTCTTTAGAAATCCCACAAAATCTTAAAATGTCTTAACAAATTATAGTCTCTAACAAATTAAATATTTTTGTAAGAGTTTTTTAAATCTCAAATGAATACGCAAGACTTTTAAAAGTCTTGAAACATTTTTAAAAGTCTAAATTGAATACAACAGAATTTTTAAAGTATTAAAAAATCTTTAGATATTTTAATTCAATACAAATCTAAATTGAATACACCAGGATTTTTAAAGTATTAAAAAATCTTTAGAAATTTTAATTGAATACACCATTAAGAATCTATTTATGTTAGTAAGTTTGTTATTGAATTATACCTTTTCTATATTGATTTATATTGTGTGTTTGATTAATGAGAAACTAGTATTCGACCATGTGCAATTGCACATATATAAATAAAGCGTTGTGAGTTATTTGTATGCATATAATGACTAATTATTTTTTCACCTTTTTGCTGGCCAAAATTACAATTAAAGGAGTTGGAATATTTATATTTTTTTTAAATTGCGTTTATCTGATTGGATGTAATGTATATTTTGGTACATATTTTGCACTTTATTTATTATTTATTTAGGAATTTCAAATACGTTTTTAATTTAAAAAAAGATAATTTAAATGTAACCACAATAATAACATCTACCCACATTATACGGTCAACACATTATATGGTCAACTGTTAATAATCAAAAGTTTAAAATGATTTTTGTAATTTTGAAGTGATTAGTGTTGATTATATAATAATTAAATGAAATATTAAATACATCAAAAGTAACGATTTTTGGAGGAAAATGGTTATATTGCCACATAGGTAAAATTAAATAGGTTTTATTAAATACTATTAGCTAGTAATTATATATATATGGATTGTTTGATGTATTTTAATTAGGGGTAACCTTGTGAAGCACTTTCCCTTTTTACAGGGGGCTTTTGATTATGAGAACTTGGAAGTGTTGAGCTGAATAATATTTTATATATTTTTATGTCGTTAATTGAAAAAGAAGTTGCATCTTACATTACAGTGGTCAGGTTTTCTTTTTTTTTTTTCTTTTTTTTTTGCTCAGTTTTTTTTTCATCCCAATTTTTTAGGGAAAATTACATAGATAACCACTATTATATGTATATTTACATATTGACAAACGGGGAAAACATTAATCAAATTAGGATGGCGATGTCAACTTTATATCAAATCTATGACGCCGAAATCCGTTACCCTCTCTCTCTCTCTCTCTCTCTCTCTCTCTTCACATACCTTTACTCTCTCTTTCTCCACATATTAATTATCAGATTATGAGCATTATTTCTCCCGTTTCTCTCTCTCTCTCTCTCTCTCTCTCCACAGTCCACATATTGATTATCAGATTATGACATTATTTCTTCAAAATCAACGCATTAGAAACCGAAGAAAAAAAAAACACAGAAAAAGAAAGCAACAAATATGAAGATTTTGATACTTATAATTCAGGTAATCATGAATTCAAATTTGGAAATAGGATTTACACGAGTCACTGCAATCCGAAAAAAAACAAACCGATAAGATGAAAAAAAAAATCGATCGTGTCAAAACTCTAGAGACGTAGAATCCACATCATGCGGATTTATTAGTTTTACAAATCTCATATTTTTGTTTATCTAAAAGTAATATATACAAGCAGTAAACACAATTTTATTCTTGTAATCTTGAATATTTATTTCGTAAATCTGTTTATTTTATAGGAACATGACTGATCTGAAATTTATATACAACAGCCAAGTATATATACAATATATGTTAATCGACATCTTGAATTCAAAAAAAAAGTCGTCCAACCGCCAAATATATATTTAGATATACAGTATATATACAATATATAAACATGATAAAACAGTACTCTAATATTTAAACAACATGTAAACAATATGTAAATTAACCGTATAATTATACATAAAATAAATAACATGTAAACAATAATACGGGATAAAACATAATACAAAATTCTAAATTACTCAAAATATATGTTTCGATATACTGTATATATACATCAGATAAACATGATATGACAGTTTCCTAATATTAACAGTATAGTTATACATAAGATAAACAATATATAAACATTTCTGAAGCGGGATTATACATAGATACCCAATTCTTCTAAATGACTGGCAAAGCTTGATACTCTCGAATAAATCTCTCGCGAACTCGCCCAACAAAACGAGCGCTACTCTTTCCGCACGGGCCCCTCGAATGGCTGATGTTCGTTGAAAAGAAAAGGCGACTCGGTGTTGTTGCTGCTCGGAAATGAATCTGTCGGGAAATGGCTGCTCGAAGTTGATGCGAGACCCGTTGAAAAAAGGGAAAAGGCCGCTACCCTTCACGCTGAAGGGACCGACGAGGGCTGATGCTGGAAGAAGGTCGTCGGCTGTTCTCTACTTTGCCGGCAAGGGTTGTGAACAAAAACGATGAGAGGTGGCTGATAGAGGAGGTCGCTGCTGTCCGAGGGTCGAGGGGCTGAGATGGAGGAGCCGAAGGTGGTGAGGATTCGGGCCGAGCGAATGGGCCCGACTTCCATGGCTTCTCGACGCTGGCGATGGGTCTCTCACGGCTATGCGAGGAATATGAAACTCGAACCTACTGCTACTCATGGCGGAGAAGATGGCGATTATGCTGCAAGAATTAATCTCGTGCAGATGGTGGTGTCGAACGGCTACTGCAAATCACGAAAAGGAAAAAGAAATGCCGCTTCTGCTCATGAAAATCACCGCCTGAGAAAGATCGATGGCTCTCGATTTGATGAGAGTCCTAGATTATTCGGCGATTTAAGGTCTGGGATTTTGGGAAATTTCAAGGGACGACGAAAACTCTCAGATTTGCAGCGTGAGGAAGAGAAAAAAACAAAAAAAAAAGAAGAAAGCGATGAGGGAGAGAGATAAAGAACGAAAAAAATAAAGAGATATGGGAGAGAAACTGACAATAATTTTGGATAATTAAATATTATTAACATCACTTACCGAAAAATCAACCCAACTTTAAACCGCCTATCTATTATTAAAATTATTTTAAATAAAGCATCTCGTAATTTTGATGAAAGTTTGATATCATTGTAAATTTGATATTATTTAGGCAAGTGATTGTAGGTGGGGTAAATTTCTCATTTTTTTATGTTTTTTGTGTTTAAAAAATTTCAGCGGGCCGGCTCGCCTAGCCCACAACCTGCGGCGGGTTTTAGCGAGGTGCGAGCCAGCCCGTTTCGACATGTCCAGTTTCTAGACCCTAAACCCCATTTGCCGTATCTTCCAGTCGATGTTTCTGTAACCCTTTAGTTGCATTTGCCCTAAAATGTCTTCCATTATAATGGTTCCTGTTCTAATTTTGTTTTATAAATATCAATCGCTATCGTATTTTACTGATGATTAGCGCAGTTGAATAATTGGTTGAGGCGAAATCCGCCGGCGTGAAAATGGAGGTGTCGGGTCCATTCATGGTTTTGGGCTTTTTCAGCCCAAAAATACTGCCACGCTGATGGAGACGAGACCGGCTCGGATTCGCGGCCTAATCCTTCCCAACTGGGGGAGGATGATGGAGACAAGACCGCGATAGCGTTTTTAAATAAATATGATCGTCTCCGTATTTAGTTTGGGTTATTTATCTTTAGCAGTCTTATTTATTATGGGGTTCTTTTTATTATTATTATTAGTATTGGGTCCTTTTGGATATTTTCTGAACTTTTGAGGTTAGGGATTTCTGATGTATTAAAGGATCGTCTTCTCCCTTTTAGAAGACAGACTTGATTATTGAAAATTTGAGATTTCTCTTAGAGTTTGTTCGTGTTCTTCCCATTCATACTTATCCTCTACATCAGTTGGTATCAGCAGACCAGCAACGATCAACGATGCCGCCGAAAAGAAACACCGTAATTGATCCAGCCATCGATGAACGCTTCCAACGGATCGAGGAGCACTATCAGGGGATGGACGGTAGGGTTACGGATATCTCAACGGGGATCGACGATTTG
>CACSLK010027833.1:16553580-16563848 GCA_902706635.1 Striga hermonthica
TGAGGAGGATTAATGGGATATATTGATCGTGATGGTATCAAACAAAGGAAAATGATTTATACCTTCCAGAAACCCTAGAGAGAGAAAGTGATCAGTGGGCGGCATATTAAATAAGATGTGTAGTGCACAGAGTTGATTATGCACATCATCATTTCAATTATTAAATCAAGGCTTTTTTTTTTTTTTCTTCTTTTTGGGGGTTTGATCTGAAAAAGTGGGGAGTGTGTGAACAGAAATTGATATGAAGATGAAGATGATGATGATGATGATGATGATGATGATGGAAGGGGTGTAAATGTAATAATAATGAGGGTCTTCTTATTACTTTGCTTGCAAAATGAGGGAGAGAGAATTAAATAGAATTATTATTATTATTATTCATTCTGAGTTGAAAGAGGAGAAGAGTGGAGAGGGGTAAGGGTGGGTAAGTAAGTACTACTGATACTGTTGACTGGTAAATATATGGCTAAGGTAGAAACAGTAGTGAGCTCTCACCTCATACACAACAACTACCCAAAGGGTAGTAAATGTATATATATATATAACCAATTAATTTATTTAATTATTTAAATAAATGTAGGGTTTTTTCATAGACTTATATATAGCTATGCTTCCAAATGATTATTTAATATTATGAGAGTTAAAAGAAAGCAAAAGGAAAAAGGATTCTTACCGTTTTAGTGGGGAAGAAATTTCCATTTCAGGATTAACAAATTATAATGCAAAATATAATATTTTATCATATAGTATATTAATTTCGGAAATGTTGATGATAGAGTCATTGTTTGCTGGTCGATTATAGTTTCTTATAAAAAAATACATACTTATATTATGAAATGTGTGCTATTTTTTGTTGCATGCATTTTAAAGTATAACACTTAAATATATATATATATATATATATATATATATATATATATATATATAATATCAAAATAATATGATTGTCTTGTCTAGCCA
This sequence comes from Striga hermonthica, assembly GCA_902706635.1. Taxonomy (NCBI): domain Eukaryota; kingdom Viridiplantae; phylum Streptophyta; class Magnoliopsida; order Lamiales; family Orobanchaceae; genus Striga; species Striga hermonthica. Next base: position 16,554,541 of record CACSLK010027833.1, read on the forward strand.
TTATAATGTCTAAACAGAAAATTTATGTGTTAACTTTGTTATCATGTTTATTTCTCTAACAAATTTTATTTTATAAATAATTTTGTTACAAATTATTAGACTAAAAATGTGGTACCCAAAAGACCTCCGACCGTCTGGGATTATTTGGCATGATTCAAGCTCCTCGTCGTTGAACGCCTTGAGACCGGTAAAACTTCTCACACTTGAGGAGTTTTATGGTGAAAAGCTTCCAATGTTTAAGTTAGAACTGCCCAAGTGGGCTGCCCGAACTGCCAAATTCTGTTAAGTCACGTTTTTCTGTCCACGTGGAATTCTTATCATATTAAGATTATCCCCCTTATCCCTTAGTCTTTCGTATTAGACCGCTAATGGTGCGACTAACTCGAATCCTGTCTGAAATAGGATGCTGCATATACCGAGCCTAAGTGTTGTCCTTCTGGTCGATCGCTCGACCAACCATACATTCAGGTCGAGTTTCCAGCGGGCCATCCGAGAGCCCTAACTCGACTTGTAATTGTTCTTTTGAATCCCTCTCGTATCTTCTTCGACCCGAAAACTCCTTGCTTCATACTAGCTTTCGACCTCAGTTTGGCCTTCCTGCGGCTTTGTTCGACCAACCGGTTCATTCGGTGTAATCGGTCGATTTATTGGGTTTGTGATGTAGCGGAAGGCGTGAACGAAAGGGAAAAGATACAAGAGGAGATACTCTCTCCAGAACTTGGGATACTCTCCCAAAAGAAAACACGATCAATTATTTTCATTTATCAAATTCTACCCTCTCACACAGCATAAGAATTCTTTAAATAAACCTCACAAACTAAACCTAGCTTATTCTCTAAGCTACTACTAATTATTAAATAATAATAATAATAATAATAATAATAATAATAATAATAATAATAATAATAATAATAATAATACTTATATCTATTCTGCATCAGTTTGCCTTTACCGAGTGTGGTATCCGATATCAAAATGCTAACTGCTAGAAGCTACATCCAAACAGTATGATTTAATTTTTTGTATTTCACGCACACTGTTGATTAGCGAGAGCCACTCTTTTCACAGTGTGTGTATAAATAAGGGGAAATGTTAAGGTCCTGTTACGGAACCATTACGTCGAGGTTTGTAACCGTTAGATCATCATGTAATTGTCGGAGATATTTGATCTAACAGTTACAAATATCGACGGAATGGTTCTGTAACGGGACCGTAACAGCTTCCATAAATAAGATAAAGAATAACCGACATACATTACAAAATGTCTGCCTTATCAACAGATAAAAAAGAGAATATTTGGCACAATCAACTCTTGATCGGTACTTAATATGCGTTTTCACGCTACAATTAGGATCCAATTTCAACTGTACCCGCCTATGCATATATATATATATTATATAATATATAGTACACTAAGATGATCTGATTTCAAATTATGCTTCTTTTTTCATGCAATAGAAATACCAAGATGACATGATTGGTATATTTTATTCCAAATGAGGAGTTAGTGATATGGAGGATTATATATAAATTGCCACCCACTAATAAATATTGTTTTAATAATTATTGTTTTATATTATTTAATTACATATTTTTAATTACATATTACATGTTAGTGCAGGAAATTTTACATATTCCATGTTTTCTTGTCAATTGGTGGAGTTTGTTCAGGTTTTTAGGATTGAGAAATTATTATGTATACATAATTTTATGCATATGCAGGGATAATAACCCTTCAATTAAAATTTTAAAAATACTTTAAATATTTTATTATTAGAATATTCACTTGTGATGATTTGTTCTATATCATTATATAGGAAAAATAGGTTTAATTTATAAGTTTAATGGACTATCGTTCTTCCACCAAATGGTGTTGAGACAGAATTCCACTTGAGCTTCAGCTTTTCATGTCTTGGCGCTTCATCTATCTGCGGGGGATCGCACCCATTTTTCTCCAATTTCTTACATTTATAAAGGGAATAGATTTTAAATAAACAATAAAAGTGATGAGATGCTGATTTATTGTTATTGGCTGTATAGTCGTGAACTAATGAGTATTGAATTACAGTATCTTCTGCATAAAGCATAATTGTAACTGAAGGTACAAATTTTTCAAAGTGGACAATTATGTCTTTACTTTCATTATTTAGGGCTAGACATGGCTAGTCGGACGGGTTCGGCTGGGCTGACGGTCCTTAAAACCCTAGCCCGTAACCGAAATAGAAATTAGTGCTTAGCGCCGGTTCATCGGACTGGCCCGGTCCCACCAGTTCTCCGGCCCACCCGACCCGTAGAATAGTAAAAGAAAAAATAGAGAGACGCCTTTTGCTCGGCGTCCAGCTCGCTGCCCAACCCGGATTGGATTGCTGGGAAAAAAAATAAAAATTACGCCAGTCAGGGCCGAACCGCGGCCCTCATGGTCCGGTTAAACGAACCGGCCCTTAGGTGGCCGGTTCAGGACTTGTCCAGTACCTGTTTCGGTTCGAGTCCACTGGCCATGTCTATTTAGGGCGGAACTCTTGGTGACCATTTTATTTTTTTCGAAAAAATAAATCATGGAGGTCGATTCCGGCAAATAGAAAGTGACGTGGCCGGCCTCTTTGTCCACATGGATTAAAAAATACAATAATAAAAAAATTGCACCACACAATACTAATATATATATATATTTTTTTTTAATTTACAATCTGTTGAGACATGATTTTCAAAATTTATAATTCTCATGACATTTTCTTTAACAAATATGATACATGATAATATTTTTTTTTTCATTTGAAGAAATACAACAATAAAAATTTGCATCACACAGCACTATTTTTATTTATTTATTTATTTATTTTTTTCTAGAAACTCGTCCCTTATTATCTTTTTATTTATTCCAAATTTACCCTAATTCGCCGCCCACACCTAGATATTTCAAAGATGCCTTCACAGGTTCTTCTCATATGTTACATTAATGGGCGTCAAGATTGGCAGGTTCTATTTAATTTGTTCTTTATTTTCTGCTTCAATTGCTTTTTTTATTTTTTCATTTTAATTTTAATTTTGTATTGAATTCTTAATATGAATTTAAATGGAAGGTTGCGGATTTAATGCTTGGAAAGATCTCTGTTCCTTGGCGAACCGTGAAGTCATCTAAAACCTTCGTTAAGAGAACGAAATTGTTTGTTGTGTTTTCGTGATATTTTTCATGTGTTTTTTTGTTCCTGTAACAACAAACTTTACTTCGAGTCCCACTGGTCGTGTCAGATTTATAACAACAAATTTTACTTCAGTCTTACTGGGCATGCCAAATTTGTTACAACAAATTTTATGAAAAACATAAAATTTTTGTACAACTTGATTATATTTCGATCAAACGATTTGCGGGTACAATCTCTATATGTCTATTTTGATTTTTCTCTTCTTGAATTTGAACTTGAGATTTTGAAAGATGGATTTGACGATTGAATTTCTCTAACATTAATTTGGGGGTCGAATGACTAATTCCCGTATTAAATGTTAGGTCTCGACTTGACTGAATAAGACTTCTTGGAGGACTTGATTCTATGATCTTTTTGAAATAGAGAATTTGACTTGAGTAACGTTGACTCAAGAGCTTGATAGCTTTTTTTCGTTTCAATCGCTATGTTGGTTGAACTTTTCAACGAATGCGGCTTGAATGTTGCTTGAACGTCGTTGATATTCTTGGATTGATTTAAGAGGAGTTGAAGTCGTCTTTTTTACTTCTTGTGGAAGAGTCGCCCCCTCTTTTTCTTCTTCTTGGCCTTCTTTTTCATTGAACGGACTTCGGGCGGTTCTTCAAGAACTTCTTCAAATCTTCAAGAGAGTTCTTGAGAGCTCTTGAATTTGAGGCTTTTATTTTTTAGATATGTTTGATATTTTGAGGTGTTGATTTGAGGCATTGAGGAGAGCCCTATTTATATGTGTAGGTGTTGTGGCACAAATTATTTTTAAATTACCGAGTACTAAATCAAAAAATTCATTCCCCGGGTCGATCTCTCGAGAAAGGCAATTCGGATCTAGCGTTGATATTGATATTGATAACACTTAAAAGGTAAATAAATCCTAAACATTCTAATCAAGATAGAGTATGAAGAATTATTAACTGAGAAATAATCTAAAACATAAATCTACCTAGAAATATAAATGTAACAATGATAAAGAGGCTAGGAAATCGAGGATAATTAATTCAAGTTCGAAGCGTAAAGCCGGACAATTAATCGTTCGGTTCAAGATTGATACTCTCGCTTAAACATCTAGCGGTTCGCTCCCAATAACTCTTCGTAACAAGAGATTGAACATAGACGAGTAAGTTCGAGCATACAACACCGGCCAATAATCCAATCCCAATAACTCTTCGTAACAAGGGAAGGGACATCGACAAGTGTGTACTTCAATCCGAAACCTATAGACTATTCAGTTACGAAATCGTCTACCTCGTACGAGCCTAGTTCTACGACTCCTCCCCTTTCGGTTCTAAAAGTCGCTAATTCAATTAGAAGGTGTTTAATTAACTAATCATGTTGAAACAACAAACCCTAATTCAACAAATCAATATTCAATCGTTTCAATCGCAAAATCAAAGTGTCACTCTTCGATTATATCAATAAATTAACCTAAGTGTCACTCTTAGGTTATATCAAATTATCAAGCAAGAATTCATCAATTCCTAGCATAATTAACTCGCACAAGAACGAACAAATTAAAGCCCAACAATTACGAATTAAACAAGAACAATCATCCCCTATCCCTAACAATCGGAATTAGCTACGCAAAATAAATTCAACACAATCAATCATTTCTGCCAGTTCAACCATTTTCATGAATTAATCAAGAAGAAAAGCTTACAAATAATCGCAATCCAAGTGTTGAATCAAAATACAAGCTAAAAATAAAGAAAAATGGAGAAGAAAGATGGAGAAGAGGAGAAGAGGAGAAGAAGAAGAAGGGAAGGAGAAAGAAGGAAAAGAAGAAGAAAAATGGAGAAAAGAAGAAGAAGAGAAGAAGAATATGAAGGAAAATGAAGGGGGAGGCGATTTTCGGACCTAGGGTTCCTCCCCCTTCAAGCTGGTGGTGAAAAGTTGGAGAAAAAACGAGTTTTGGGGGCTTTTTAAACCATTCTGTGAGTTGCAGGTGGTCTTAGCGGCGCCAAAGGATGTAAGTTGCGTGCCTCTGGGGGTCGTTAACATGGTATAACGCCGCTAGGTAAGCCAGGCTTAGCGCCGCTAAGGCCTTAGCGCCGCTATGGCCTGGGCAGCGCAACTTTGCGTTTCGGGATCGTTTGGGCTCGTCCGAACTCGGAATTGAGTTCCGTTTTTTTCTACGCGTCACTAACGAACCCCTCTATTCAATGATGCTTGCATGGACAAATTATTCCTGAAATCCAATTCTCCCAAAGCTTATGACCAGCACACCAAAGACGTGCTTCGCGCGAATTCACGTTTTGGGCCCGTCCGGACCCATCCAAGCTCAAAATTGAGTTCTGCCTTTTTTTTATATGTCGCTAATGAACCCGTATACACAACCATGATTGCCCGATTAATTTTTGGGCAAAATCTCTTCCTCACAGACCTTCCGACCTGCACACTAAAAACAAGAAGTGAAACAGAAAAAACACACGAAAAGCACATAGAAGACCAAAATAGAGCAAAACATGCAATAAACTATAACACGACCTAAAAACTAATGAAACCGATGCGCCGTTGGTGTGGAATAAGAAACCTTCATCACCTAGTCTACTAAGGGGTGAGACCTAAAACGGGAGAAAGAAAAAGGAAAATTATCAACGAAAAATGCAACAAAAATGGGACAAACAGTAGGACAGAGAGTCTTGGAGAAAAAGACATCAATTTGATTGGTCCGTTATGATTTGATATACAATATCTTTCATTATCTTAAGATTTGATATAATCTCTTTCCTAATCCTAAGATTTGACTTGGTGGACAAAAAAGAATTACTTTAGTAATTAAAAATCTTATTTATCTTGAATTTTTATGTCCTAAAATAAATAAAGACATTAATTAATAAAATATAAAATTTTGACATCTATAGTTCCTTAGTCGTGTCTTTCTAGGTTCGTTTTAGTGTCGAGCGGTCAATTTTATCGTATTTTGTATATTTTTGCTCTCGTTTTGTGTTTTAGTGTTTTGTTGTAGTTTCTTGTCTCTTTTGGTGTTGGTTAGGTCTATTTTGTCGAGATTGGGAAAACAAGTTAATCGAGCACAGCCGAGCCATCCCGAGATGTTTCCGAGCCACCCAAGTCGTCCCGCGCACGCCCGCGCCCAACACCTAGTCTGTCAAAATGGGCCGGCGGAGTGGGGCGGGCCTACCAAATGCGGCCCAACCCACCCTCGCCATGGCCTGCGGGTTTGGCGGGCCAAGCCCGCCAATTTTTATTTTTACAAAATGTTGATTGGTTAAATAAATAACACAACATCACCAAACTGATTATCAAATTTATTACTAAGCGCTCAAGTCGCAGAACATCACAAATCACACCATAAACCAAATAAGGAAAAAAAAATTGACGAAAGAAATACAATTATACAAATAGAACCAAGGCATGAAAATCCCACTGGCGATGGCGAATGCAGAGGCACGGCGAGGACTGAGGTCGCACTGTGAGTTCAGAGTACGGAGGGCACACGGGGAGGGTGGTGCGCTATCGGCAAGCTCGCGACGACGAGGTCGGCGAGCGTCAGGCGACGAAAGCGATTTATGTTAATTTGGAGTTTGGGCGATTAGGAATTGTTTGGAACGGGGAAGAGTAGGATTGAGGAGATGAGAATTAGAGGTATGTGAAAATGAGGAAATGGGATAAATGACGAGAATTGGAGATATAAGAGAATGACTTTGGGGGGGAGATGGGACGATTTGAGGTGAGAATGACTAGGAGAGTCAGATGAGAGCGGTTGCGATTAGGGTTTGATCTTTAATATATTTTTTTATTTTTAATAATTGACGGATTGGCCCGTTCCCCAGCGGGCCTAGAAAATCTCGGCCCAACCCACCATTTTTGCGGGACGGGACGGGCTGGCCCGCAGGCCGCAAGCAAAATTGACAACTCTACCAGCGCTTACACTCGCCACCAAGCGACCTTGTCACGAGGCAGACCTGCGGCCAGCGAGCCCCAACTCCATGCGCGAGAACTGCGCACCCCCAGCAGCGTCTAGCTCCCCAACGAGGGCGCGAGTCCAGCCCTACCATCCCGTGCACATACATTCCACACTAGCTGTGAAACCCATTTTGAGACCCGACGAGTCCAAAAATTCATAAATGTGTGTGTTTGTGGTGTAGCTATATATAGACATCTTGCTTTGTATTTTTTGCAACAACCTCATTGCCTTTTTAGTTGGGAAATCAACTATTTTTCTCTCTTTTGTTTTATGTTTTGGTTTGGAGGTCTAGGACCTGACATTTTCTGACAACCTTATTTTTATCCAAAATTTGATCTTTACGCATTATTTTATCCGAGCTTGCGATAGGAGGATAAGTACCTTGATTATGGATTATTAGTTCGAGTTTGTGTTTTAGCCGAAATTTTGTGTTGATGCTCAATTTAGGACTTTGTTTTATTTTTCTTGCGTGCTTGAATGTTAAGAGTTACATTTGTTCCTATCTTGTTATAAAAGTCTCGACTTTGTTAAAAGTCTCTATCTAGGATCTTATTGCGAGCATGTTTTTCTTAGTTTATTTTTCAGTAGGTCAAGTCAAGGAGACTCTGTGCATTTTATTTTCCTTTTATTTTATATAATTTTATTTATTTATTTTAATTTTTTGTAATTTTACATTCTATTAATTTAATTTAATTTAATATAATTTACATTATCGTTTAAAATTAATTTGATTTATTCATAGAATATATATAACGCTATTATATTTATCAACTAACTTAGATTGGTGTGGTGGTGTAGAGTCACCATGCAACTCTCATGTTACAGGTTCGAATTTCATGCCCAACATAATTTTTTTAATAAATTGACACATGAAACGCCATGTCAGCAGAAAAAGCCCGAAATTAGTCCGTATGATTAGAATTGCAAACAATAGTCAAAGTGATGTATTAAATTGTATACGTGAAACGTCATGTCAGCAGAAAAAACCCGAAATTAGTCCTTATGATTAGAATTGCAAACAAAAGTTAAAGTGATTTATTAAATTGTTAAATTACAAATGTGGTAATTAAATTACAAAAATATAAAAGGTTGTGTATTAATATGTATTTTGTCATATATTTAAATAATATCAATCAATCATTCTTAGTTCTTACACATTACATCAACTTTGATATACTACTTACTCATTCACATAATTTTAACTAATTATCACTCCGCATCATCTATCTCCTACTTTTTCATCAAATCAACTTTAATTATTTTATTTTAAATATTATTTTAATAAAAAATTAAAATTTCACTAACTAGTCATATCAATTATTTCAAAATAGTTCTGGTTAACCAAAAGACTCATTTTGAACGGATATTTTTATGTAGAAACACGATAACAAAGTTATTCATTTTCTCTCTCTTTCTCTGCATGCTCTCTAAAAAAGTTTCTAAATAAAAATTAACTATTTTTTTATATTATTGTTTATTGTGTTTTTGTGTTTATTTTTTATGTGTTTTTGTGTGCTATCGACTCGATTCTAGGGTTATTTTAGTGTCGACCGGTCCATTTTGTCGTTTATCGTGTGTTTCTATGTTTTTATTATTTAATTTATATTTTGGCGTACTTGTTCGTGTTTTGGGTATAAATTTCAGGTATATTCCGATGATGGAGATGGAGAGTCGAGCCATGTCCTCGAGAGAGTCGAGCCACATTCCGAGCGGTGAGCATTTCCCGAAGAAGACGAGCTTACGAGAGGTTCCGAGTCTTAGTCGATTCGTACCAAGTTCCCAGCCATGCCCAGCACCACTCGCGCGGTCGCGGATACGCGCGCATCATCGAGAGCGTGTCTTCCGCGTGCTCGCCCTTGGATCCGCGACGTCGAGAGTAGTGCGCGCTATCGCCCAGCAGGCCCGCGCGGTCGCGGATACGCACGCGAGGTCGAGAGTTCGCTCTCTGCCGTCGCCCAGCGCCACTCGCGTGCCCGCCGAGAAGTCCGCGAGGTCGAGAGCCTCTGCCAGCCGTGCCGCGCGCTCGCCACACTTCCCGCGACCTCGAGAGCTCCCGCCCACTGCCGCTCAGCACATGCCGCGCGCTCGCCACTGGAACCGCGAGGTCGAGAGTGCCTCTAGTGCATGCACGCCCGTGCGTTTCCTTCTCGCGTGCTCGCGAATGTTGCAGCATGGTCGAGAGTGTCTTC
>CACSLK010027833.1:16603155-16615041 GCA_902706635.1 Striga hermonthica
TTTACGAATAACCAACTAATTACGAATCAATATGTTTAACCCCACAGAGGTTAAAAATAAAGATATTCTTTTTTTTTTTTTAGAAAGGATAGATTTTATAAACAATAAGCAAATAGTTTTAAGGCTAAGAGCCTTTACAGACAGAGGAGGGGAACTCCCAAATATTACAAAGAGAGAGACCTCATTTACGGCAAAGAGAAAAGCTTTGAAACCTGTAAGTGGTAATTATCCCATTTTTATTGCTAACAAATTTGAAGATTCTTATACCAAAAAAATTGAGATTTTGAATTGAGATATCCCAACACTTACGGATTTTTTTTTTCATTTAAATTAATGTTTCAAATCAAACAAAAAATATTGTTCCGAGAATAAATGTTATATTAAATATTGATAAACTCCAATCCTCCATTAATTATTTATATTTATGAATTTTGTGTGTAAATATATTGATTTACTTTCTTGAATAACTAGTACGTACCCCGTGCAATGTACGGACTGTATTTATTTTGGTAAAATTTATAATTGAAGGCTATCAATAAGTTATAATACATATAAATTTGTTAGATAGTCGTAAAATGATCATCATGAAAAAATCATACATTATTAAAAAGTTCTTTGTTTTTCCATTCAAAATTATTTTTCACTTGGTAACCGTAAATTGATATTACCAAGATTGCTCTCCACTTGGTAATTGTGAATTGCATAGAAACCTCTTCGTTTTTTGTTGATTTTCGGAATGCTACCACCATGAAATAAAACTATAGTGAAAATATGTAATATTCTGATAGATAGTAAAGATATGATTATCTGGTGAAGTTTAATTTTATATCGAGTATAAGGAAAATTGTTACCTTAAGGTTAAAGTGTGGATTTTGAGTATATCTTTTTTTTTTTTGTCAATCATTCTCATTTTTATGCCAAATTCATTTCAAAAATTGAGAACGTTCTATTTTGTTATATTTTAACAGATATTTGGAATTTTGGTTGTATATTTTGAAAAACATATTTATAAAAATAATTACGTTTAAAAAAACAACAATAATATTTTATCATTTGTAGATAAAAAATAACTAATGAATCGGAACACATGTAAATCACAGTTTTTAAATGAAAAAACATGTTTAATAAAAAAAGTGATAAGAAAATGATTAAAAATGATAAAAAGAAAATCGTATATTATAACAAAAAGATGTTTACATGAGTAGTTGATTAGTGAATCGAAAATTGTGGCAATTTTAAAAAACATGTTACCGTTATTGAAATGAAATCTTTAGAATATTTTTTACTTTTAGTTAAGTTGCATATATTGTATAACTATATAAGAAAAAAAATAAAATATTTAAAGTTCAAATAGGCGATTTATTTATATGTATATAATAAAGTGTACAGTCCAAATAATTAAATTTTATTTAGCATTTATATTGTTAATATTGATATCGTGATTATTGTAAAGTCCAACTCTCATTTTTACGGTAAATTTATATTATATTAAAATGAATTGATAAGTCTAAAAAGAGATATGGATTGGATTAAAAAGGTTGAATCTAAACATCTTGATATCATAATTATACTGTTTTTAAAAAGATATTCCATAACATTTGGTTCCATAATAATACTGCTTTTAAATATAATTGATTCCAAATAACCGGATTTAGTGTTTAATCAAATATTATGGAAATCTAATTATTAATTTATTTGTTGTTTCTTATTTATATTATATTTTTATTTTTGTCAATTGACAATATTATGTTTGATCACATTGTGCACGCAGATAATTTTTTAGATTCAAAGTTGTGAACTTAACAAATATCTTATGTGGTTCACAATCCATATAAACAATTGACATTTGCCAAAATTTATGTGATAACAACATTTATGCATTGTAAATGCTCTTATTTTGTTTTAAATAATTCCAAATATACTTCTATCCATTCCAAATAAAATTCATACTATTTAAATTCGTACATTTCATACCAAAAATAAATCACCCACTTTATACCAAAAAATCGGACATTTATTATTAAAAACACATTTTCTATGAAAAAATAAAAATGGCTATCAAATCATCAACTTTATACCAAAATGGATTTATTAATTTTGTCAACTTTATACCATAAATTAATTAAGTATTTTCTAAAAGTCATTTCTACATTTTGTCCAAAATATTTTTTAGCGGCACATAAATGTTATTTATATTTTTGTATTTGGTTATCTTGTATACGACGAAAAATATAATCTTGCAACTCTACTATGCCAACAAAAAGATGTATGAAAAATAACATAAGTATTAATTTATTATGTTTTACTCAATAAAGGAAATATAATACAGATATAAAGATTAACGATTAATTCTCTATAATTGCTCAATCAAGTCTATATATTTAAACTAAGATTTCAAAAATTTCTATAATACCCCATGTTTGTTTCCATAAAAACTAAATCATTCTAAATTTAAATTCAACTAATAAAGGTAATAACCATAAATATTTGACTAAAAAGATTATGTATATTAGTTATATTGATTTTTGTTAATTTACTATTTTTAAATAATAATTAATGAACTTGGCGGAAAAATGTTTCTAAAAGTGAATTATGTTAATCCTTATTATATATTAATAGATAATAAATTACATTATTTTAGGACCTAAATCCTGACTTCTTTTCTATTTTTTGGTGGTTTCATTTCATAAATAGAAATCTCATTTTTATTGATAACAAATTTGGAGATTTTTATGTCAAAAAATTGAGATATTGACTTGAGATATCCCAACAATTACGGATTTTTTTTCCATTCAAGTTAATGTTGCAAATCAAACAAAAAATTGTTCTAAAAATAATGGATGTTATACTAAATATTGATAAACTCCAATCCTCCATAATTATTTATATTTTTTAATTTTGTGTGTAAGTATATTGATTTGTTTTTCTTAAATAACAATAAATTACATTATTTTATGTTCTAAATCCTAACTTATTTTCTATTTTTTGGTGGTTTGTATTCTTTAGTTGAAATAATATATGGCTTATTTTTTTGAAACAACTTATTTCTTTAGGAATAAAATTTAATGAGATATCCCACAAAAATTGGAGATTATTAAGGTAACAAATTTGGAGATTCTTATGCTAAAATTAATTTAATTTCATAAATATGAATCCCAATTTTATTGGTAACAAATTTAGAGATTTTTATGCCAAAAGTTTTGAGATTTTAAATTGAGATATCCCAACAATTACGGATTTTTTTTCTCATTCATATTAATGTTGCAAATCAAACAAAAAATTATTCCGAGAATAATAGATGTTATACTAAATATTGATAAACTTCAATCCTCCATAAATTATTTATATTTTTTGAATATTGTGTGTAAATATATTGATTTGATTTTCACAAATAATAATAAATTATATTATTTTATGACCTAAATCCTAACATATTTTCTATTTTTTTGGTGGTTTATATTAAAATCCTAACATATTTTCTATTTTTTTGGTGGTTTATATTCTTTAATTGAAATAATATATGACTTATTTGATTGAAACAACTTATTTTTTTTTAGGAATCAAATTTAATGAGATATCCAAAAAAAATGGAGATTCTTAAGGTAACAAATTTGGAGATTCTTATGCCAAAAATTTGAGATTTTGAATTGAGATATTCCAACAACTATGATTTTTTTTTTTCCATTCAAATTAATAATGCAAATAAAAAAAAAATCCGAGAATAATTGTTGTTATACTAAACATTGATAAACTCTAATCATCCATAAATTATTTATATTTATGAATTTTGTATGTAAATATAATGATTTGCTTTTCTTAAAAATAATAAATTACATTATTTTATGACCTAAATCTTAACTTATTTTCTATTTTTTTTTTTTGGTGGTTTATATTCTTTGATTGAAATAATATATGACTAATTTGATTGAAACAACTTATTTTCTGCCATTTAATCATAGAATATAAAAAATTTATTAACTTACAAAAATTCACGACCTAAATATATATCTATAAATATATAAAAAGGTAAAATATTTAGCTGTGAATAGTATGTAAAATCCCGCCGAAAATTTTCGTTTTTACTGATAATGGATTTATATAAAAAAAATCGTAAATTCTCACCCAAAGCACAAGTTGAATTATATATATAAAAAAGGATTTGAAAATGCGGGCAAATCTCTATCTATGGATATTTTTTATCCATATTTATTTAACTACAAAATCTTTTTAAAGTTTGGAAAGAATCTCATATTACTTGAATTGTTGGTAAATATTTTTTTCTCCATATTTATGCGACAACAAAATCTTTTTAAAGTTTAGAAAGAATTCATCTTTTTAAAGTTTGCGCTCAATCGATCCCTTATAAAAACCCTCACAATTCAATCACAAACCCTAAGATTGAGACTAAAAAAATCACAAAAACTCCTAAATAAAAAATTTCAAAATCAACATATCGAATCCTATGGTTTACTTTGACACAACGATCAACAGCCAGCCCCACCGGCTGAATCGTGATGGAGCTCCTCGCCAAAGTCATCCTGAAGACCGCCGAGAACTTCTACGCCCTATGTACCAGCAGGAAATGCGTCGGCAAATTTGGCAAGCCCCTCAAACCACAAAAGGTCATCCTTCCACCGTGTAATCCCCGATTTCATTTGCCAGAGCGACGACTTAAATGCGGGTAACGGCACTGGCAGCGAGTCGATGTACAACGCCAAGTTCGCCGACGAGACCATCGTGAGGAAGCTCACCAGGACCTGACGAAGGCCAGGCCGGGGACAAACGACACGCAATTCTTCATGTGCACGACAAGGACGAAATGGCTTGACGACAAGCACGTGGTGTTCGGGCAGGTGGTGGATGAGTACGACGTATTGAAGGCGGTGGAGAATGTCGGGTCGGGGAGCCACCGGACCTCGAGAACGGTGGTGATCCCAAACTGCGACTAACTCCAGATCTGATGGTTATGTGTCGTTTAATTTGAAGTTTGTTGGAGACTATTTTTCATAACTACCTAATAATTGTCTTCTGATTTGTTAAATTTGAAATTAAAAAATAATTTGTTGGAAACTTTTTTTCATAACTACCTAATAGTTTGTCTTTTGATTTGTTTAATTTTGAAATTAATAAATGAAGTCAATGTCACATTCGTATGACTCTGGAAATGATATAAGAATTTCGTATTATCTGATAGATTAGTTCCTAAAAACATGGCGCATATATACCGTCATTTTTCAAAATTTAAAGTTTTAAAATTACTAATAAATATTTTATCAAATGGTCATATTTATCTTTTTAAATTTAAATTTTAGGATTACTAATAAATATTTTGTCAAACGGTCATAGTTATCTTAACACATTTTATCACAACAAAAATAAAATATTATGATTTACCACACTACAAATAATATATTATAATTTAATTCTTTTCACACAAATGTTTCAAAATTTTAATTTGTGGAGAATAAAGTTTGCCACAAAATCAAACAAAAAATATTGTGTATAGGGAACTGTTCAACAATATATGTTTTTTTCATACTTTGTATTTATTTTCTTGCTATAATGAAATGTTTAATTTTTAGTAATTATATTTAAAATAAAGTTTTAAAATAGGTTTTGAGGAACAAGCATCACCATGCATCGCACGGGTTGCTCACTAGTATATATAAAAAGGTTTGATTATTTTTTAAATAATGTTGTTTACTAATTTTGTTTACTAATTTTGGAAACTATTTAAACATTTTGTGGTATGTTTTAAAGATACAATTTAGATAATTTTGGTTGATTAATTAAGGTAATAAATCAGATAAATTTTATTTTTGTATATCAAGATATTCGTATCATATATTTGTACATGTATATATATATATCATATACTGTACCTAAAATATCGAGATCTATCACATTCCTAACAAACATTAGATTTACTTCTATATTTTTAAATTAATTACATCAATAAATAATATTAATATACATTAAATATTTATCATTATATAAAAAAGAAATATTACTTCTATAAATGTTATAAATAATATTGACATTATACGACAATAAATTTTTGAATAAAATAATATTTGAGTATTATGATAAACCAAAATTTGTAAAATTATTATTTTTATTAAAAAATAAATATATATGTTAAAATGTTATTTATATTAATATAGACGGATCAACGGACTAATACATTATAAAAATAAAGTTTTGCAAAAATATTTTATTTTACAAAATCCCCTTACATTGCACGAGATTCTCACTAGATAAGAGTCGTATTAAATTGAACATTTAAAATGTTCAATTATGCTTACCCATTGTTTGACTTGAGTGACTATTAGAAATATAGAACCATGAACATGCAATAGTTTTATTGCAATTTGATTATCTAAATAAATATTAATAATTTAAATAAATACTAATAATTTTATTAATATAATATGGTTTACTTGCTATATATAGAAGGTTGCAAAATTGTCTAAATTAGATGTAGATGATATTGCAATTTGATAATTATTAGTGTTGTTAAGTTAAACGAGCCTGGCTCGGCTCGGCTCGAGTTCGAGGCCTTAACGAGCCGAGCTCGAGCTCAGTTAAAGCTCGAATGGTTAAGGAGTCGAGTTCGGCTCGACTCGATAAGGCTCAAAAATAGAATTTATATATATTTTTTATAGTTCGGCTCGTTAAAACTCGAGATCGGCTCGTTAATGCTCTAGCTCGAGGCCTTAACGAGCCGAACTCGAGCTCGAATTTGGGCTCGTTTATTTAACGAGCCGAGCTCAGCTCGACTCGTTAAGAGCTCGAGCACCTTAAGTTCGAATTCGTCTCGACTCATTTACAGCTCTAATTATTATTAATAAAATATAGGAATTATGACATGTGAAAAAATAAATTCCGTACGACAACGTTGAGGACTAACATCTGACAATTCAAAGGGCAAAATTATTGAGGCAAGAGCGTTGACATTTTTGATTCCGTCGCGCGTAAAAAGTCAACCATGGCCAACGAACTTTGTGTGGTGACTCCATGTGTACACTGTATTTTATGTCCTCGTTTTCCCATTTTATTTGATTCCCATTGGGAGACGTCACTACTCAATGACCTTTACACTCATTTTTAAAGTTCAAATTTACAACCACTTTGCCATTTTCCCATGTTCGTTTATACTATATTTTTTCTTTTTTAATTGTTTCGATTTATTAAACAATTTTTTTTCACCTAAACTTGTTCGGGATTCATAGGGGTTAGATCGTTTATGGATTCAACTGATTTTTATTCGGTTTGTTTTTTTAACTATAACTTTGAAGAATATAGTATGGTTAGTTGTGAATAGATATATTAAAATAATATTTAAATAAAATAATTAAAATTAATTTGATGTAAAGTAGAAGAAAAATAATATTATTTAATTATATTGATAATATTAAGGATATTGGGGTTGAATTAAAAGAGTCAAATTTAAATTTTGATTAATTTTTTTTTTTTTTTAAATTCAATTCATAAACAATCACCCCCTTGGCACTTTTTTTACGAAGGTCATTTTTACGTGCACTTTAAAGTGATTTATTTGCTTGTTTCGCCACAATATATATAATTATTTTTTACATTTTACTAGTTTTATTAAACTATGTCAGATGGTGTTTTAATTTTTTATATGATAATTGCCTGAAAATATGGTTTGAAACAAATCTTGAAGCTTTGAACTGCATTCTATTAATTAAACATCATGAAAAAATGTACCAATATTTATACAGAAATGGATACATTTTCAATCACTGCCCCAAAAACTTAGGTGTCTGTATTGTGTCCTTTCAAAGACCAATTTCTTCTTCAAGGCAAAGGAAAGAGAGAAAAGGTCAAGTTTTGTGATCCATCTCATTGCATCTCTTGGTACAGATCTTCTTCATCAGGTTGCGAAAGGGAAGACGACTTTGCAGACGAACCTACTTGCCCGATGTTATCTGACACCACAGCTCGAACTTTCTGCAAAAACAAAGAAATATAAATTAATTTAAAATTGCAAAATATGTTCTACAGAATCCTCATAGCAATAAACATGAAGTGATAAAACTAAACAATGGTGAAGGTATTGTATTCATGGATTTAAAGCCACAAGGGCTTATGTTGTAATTCCGCATTGTTTCTTTATCGAAGTTTTCACTTAAAATGCAATAACTTGCGCGTCATGAAAAAGTAATACCGTCTCAATTTCTTCACACAGTTGGGGATTTTCTCTTAGGTGTTGCAGTGCTCTCTCTCTTCCTTGCCCCAGTCTACATTTCAACGTCAAGATACGCAAAAATAAGGTGTCCACATACCAATGATTATGTCCCGAAGAAGATTATCCATATTTCAATACTATTTCCTTGTATCTATTAGATATTCGTGTGCCGATTAAAGTGCTTCAACAATATCAAGAGGGAATTGACGTGTTTCTAAGGCTATGTTTGGTAAAACTAGCTGATAAGCTAGCTTATAGCTTATGAGTGATTTTCGAGCTTGTAGCTTATAACTTATGACTTACAGTTGAAATGTTAGCTTATATGATAAAAGTGTTTGGTAAAATTAGCTGATAAGCTAGTTGAAATAAAAATTTAAATTGCTTATTTTTTAACAGCTACCCAAAGAAGTTTATGAGATAAACTCGAGCTTTTTAAAAAGCTCGTCCTACCAAATGAAATTTATTTAAATACAGGAAGCTTATAAGCTACCCAAATAAGCTATAAGCTAACTTATTTGTCTACCAAACATAATAAGTTTAGAACAGCTGAAACAAATCCATAGATCTTCTAAAGGCAGAAATATAATAATTATACTAATATATAACTGTCTTGGTATTACACAAAATAGATCATATGACTAATTGCACTACTATTACAAATAGTACGAGTGAAAATGCACTTTCGAATTGTATAATCATTTAAACACGCAAAATTTGAGAGAACCAAACCTGTAGTCCCCATAGCTATACCACGACCCCTTCTTTAAGACAACGTCAGTCATTTCAGCGCAATCCAGCATACAACCCTAGAAAATAAGTCGAAGTCAATTACACAAATCTTGGAGTAAGGAGCAAGAAGGTATACACACCGAGCACACGCAAATATAATTTCAAATAGTTAAACCAACCAGTTTGCTGACCCCCTCTCCAAATATAATTTCAAACTCGGCTTGCTTATACGGCCTTGAAACCTGTAATAAAATTCATTAGCTTGCAACAATAACAACCAATTTTGGGTGAAATGAAGAGAGAACTGCAGAGGTAAGAAATTGTAAATTCTAAAAGTGGAGGTTCATGCCTTGAATAAATCTCGCCTTGACATTCGATAAGCAAATATGTACATGAAAACAGCATCATTATCTTATATCAGTTACCTTACTCTTTTGAACTCTTACACGAACTTTAAGACCAACGTCTTCGTCTCCTTTAACCTATAAGAACACATACCATTTAAGGTGCAAGTATTTTGATTGAACAATTTATAACCAAAACTGTACATCATATGCGGATTTAAGGCTTACGGATTTTATCTTGCCAGTAGGACGTATCTCAAGCCGGACAGATGCGAAAAACTTGAGCGCAATTCCACCACTGGTGACTTCAGGATTTCCATAATATACTCCTATCTGGTTCAGATAAATCACAATATCACTAGGCTTCAAAGTAACAACGGTACAGTTAAAAAAAATGTAAGTTGTGTACTAAAAAAAAATTACTATATACAATAATGTTGCTCAACCTTCCACCAAAGAGAATTGGGGATTCGCCTCAAAATTTGGCAGCAAATAAAAGTTATTTAACCCGAAATACCTTGTATCTAATTTGATTCAAAAATATAAGAGTGCATCCAGCTTTAGAAGCATTGCCTGACATCTTACGCAACGCTTGGCTCATAAGGCGTGCTTGCAGACCCATTTGTTGCATTCCAATTTCTCCCTACGGAGAAAGAAAATACTAAGAAGATGTTCACACGTCAAGAAGATGACACTGTACATAAGTCGTGTAAATTACTTCAATCTCCGCTCGTGGAGTAAGGGCTGAGACAGAATCGATGCAGATGAGATCGACAGCACCAGATCTACAAATTCGATCAGCAACTGAAACATACAATACAAAAGATTGGTAAAATAATTTCACAAATACGTGAGCATTAACAGAGGGCCGTCAATGTGACAGCCATGGTTAATTTAATTTCGTGGAATGTCAATAAAGGAAGGACAAATTACTCTCCAAAGCCATCTCTCCGTTATCAGGTTGGCACACGATCAAATTTTCAACATCAACCCCCAGAGCTTTCGAATAAGCCGGATCAAAAGCATGTTCAGCATCAACAAGCATCGCATTACCCCCCAATCTCTGTTCAAAATTAAAGAGTGCCAAACTGTTTATCAAGTGTAGCATGGATGGAAACCAAGCATAAGAGGTTAGAAACTAACTTATCGATGCATGCACTCGGTATAATGGGTCTTGATCAGATGAATAACTAATATAAGTAATAAGAACATACTAGACCTGCACTTCTGCAATTGCGTGAAGAGCTAAAGTGGTCTTCCCACTACTTTCTGGTCCATATATCTGAAAAAGAAATGAAAATTTAATTTAATATGTAACAGGCTCCACAACAGGTCGCTACATATCTTGGTGCTCAATGCTTGACGTAGAAAGTAACTGAATTCCATTAGGAAAAAAATATGTTCAACAAATCACTCTATGAAATCCACGGATTTACAGCCTATGAAATTTAATTGAATAAAAAGAAATGCCAATCATTGGAAATCTTTGAATATATGGGGCTCAATCCTGATACAGCCATACCCTATAAGAAAATAGTTCGTTTCAAGAACCATATTAAAAGCTAAACTTTTCAAAGTAACTGATGGACAAAACCTTAGCATAGTATCTACTCTGGGCAGAATAACTGCTCAACAAGATATGAGCAAAGATAATAGTATTAGTATATATTAAGGGGTTGGAATGAAAATCAAAGGCCGGAAAAAAAAAAAATCAGTTTCATTCAAACTTTATATTTGATGGAATGTGATGGGCATTCTTCTCAAATTCTATGCGGCTTTTATTACTACAATCGATATCCAATCCATAAAACCAAGAGTCATTTTTTTTGCTTTCTACTTATCAAAATCCTACATTCTGGGCTACCGCTGTATGCATAACACACTCCCAGCCAGTCCAAGACATAATTTAACCAACTGTGTGCCATAAGCAAATGTGTACAATGCAGCTAACCTTTTTCCTTTTTTTTTTTTCTTTTCTTTTTTGTATGGATGACTTATATTATGATCAAATCTTGTGACTCGGGTTGAATGCTCGTGAAATTTCTAATAATAGATCCATCTTATTCAGAATCTCACAATAATAACATAAAAGAAAGACATGGTATGAATAACTCCATATCAGACCTCTACTATTCTTCCTCTGGGTAAGCCACCACCTAAAGCAAAGTCCAACGTCAAGCAGCCACTCGGAAAAGTTTCACTGCACCGACATAATAGACACACAAACAAAATAAATAGTCCATAGAAAGCAGAAGCACGTGCGGTAAATGCAGCTAAACAAACAATAATAAACATAGAACTTAACAGCCTCATCTGGTGGCAACTATAAATAGACATACAATGACTTAAAGGCCATTCTTTTCCAGGAGAATTGTAACTAACATCCTAAAGAGAGAGATCAGCAATAACGAAATATGAAATAAACCGACACTAAAGCTCCACCAGCACTTCCGAGTCTCGTAACGCTTCCTTTACCGAAAGAGCTGTTTATGTCATTCATGGCAGCTTCAAGTGCTTTTTGCTGTAATGGGAAACAAGCCAAGCCAGTCACAAACATTAATAAAAGCTTGCATCAAAACCCAAAGACATAAAATTTAAAAC
>CACSLK010027833.1:16647853-16663482 GCA_902706635.1 Striga hermonthica
TGTAAACTTGGAAATTATAATAACAAAGATATAAAATACAGTAACTTTCTCGGGGCATTTCTGCTGTACGAGCACAAAGTTCTCTTAAGGATAGTATCCGAACAACCTACTCGCCGAACTTAATTCCTAAAAGCTCCCTCTCCATAAGAGTTGTGCTTTAAATGAACCGAACCGGACCGGCGGACCGAGCTTGGGTTGTTCGAGCTCGTGTTCGTTTATGTTCGAACAATGTTCGTGTTCGTTCGTTTAATTTTCGAGCTAAAAATTGTATTCGAGCTCGTTCGTTTAATTGTTCGTCAAAGTTTGAGTTTGTTCGTGTTAGAATAATTTAATACATAAATTTTAAATATGTTTGATTAACTTGAAATTTTTTGAACTCGTTCGAACTCGAAAATAAAAAAATAAAATAAAAATATTTTTATATTTTAGATTTTTTATTAAAAAATTATGTAAATATATAAAAAATAAAATATAATTATATTAAATTACTTCGAACATTATCGAACGTTCGCGAACGAGCTCTCGTTCGTTCGATTATTAAAGGAGCCTAATTTTCTGTTCAAACTCCGCTCGATTAACAAGCGACGAGCTTTTGTCGAACATGAACGAGCTCGAATGAGCTTTTGTTCGCGAATGTTCGGTTCGTTTACAGCTCTACATAATAGTAGTATTGACTTGAATGATAAACTAACCCAAATGGGTGTCCAGTGAATTAAACTTGTAAGTCTTAATTAGATGCTTACATAGTTAATTAAAATGAATTAATGTTGTCTTGTCCTGTGAATTCCATTCGATAATGCATAATGTACATTTAGCTGTCTTTTGTTGGTTGAATCCCATAACAGACGTATGATGATAAAAGAGTTCACTTCAATTATTGTTAAGCTATTATTATTTTGATCTGAAGGTATTTGGTGAGGTTGCTGAAGGGATCGAAACCCTTACTAGAATAAACGAAGCCTATGTGGATGAAAAGAGCAGACCCTATAAAAATATCAGGTTGGATTTTTCTTATTGCATCTTATTACACTTGTTCCATTAATATAGTTTTGAGTTCTTTACCTTTCCAAAAATTAAATATGTTTCAACTATGCAGAATAAAACACACATATATATTGGATGATCCCTTTGATGACCCTCCACAACTAGCTGATTTGATCCCTGATGCTTCACCAGAAGGAAAACCAAAAGATGAAGTAAGGAGTTGCTCTTGTCTTTTTTATTGTAAATTTGTCTCATGCAACCGGTGGCTCACTTTTCTGTTTTTAGATGAAAAAATTGGTGGAAGTTCTGATGTAACATGAAAAAGTTGGTGGAAGTTCTAATATAACTTTTATTCCTCATCTAGAGTAGAGATTCTTAAAAGTTATTGTTGCCTCAATTTATTGCACAACTACCAGGGTCAAATGTTAATGTTATTGTTCGCAGTTCAACTCATTTTTGTATTAAATACTTTCAGCTATTTCTAGCTTCAATTGGCATTCACTCATTGGCTCTATATATCTCATAAATAGGTTGATGATGATGTGAGACTAGAGGACGACTGGATCCCTATGGATGAGCAACTTAATCCACATGAGTTGGAGGAGGTGTTGCGTGCAAAGGATGCTCATTCTCGTGCAGTAGTGCTGGAAACTGTAAGGATTCTATCTACCATCAATACATGTGACATTCCGCAGAGAACAGATACATATTTTATGGCCTGATCGGTGAAAATGAATTCACCGTTTATTCTTATGCCACAGATAGGAGACATTCCTGATGCTGAGATAAAACCTCCTGATAATGTGCTTTTCGTGTGTAAATTGAACCCTGTAACTGAAGTAAGTGAATGCCCATAGTCATGTTGTATTTACATGGATCAGGATTTCGTTGATACCTGGTCCTGAACTTCCACTAAGATGGACCTGATTTGGTTTGGCATTATTTGATGTAGGATGAGGACTTGCATACAATCTTTTCTCGTTTTGGAGTTGTAACATCGTAAGTCTATCAAGTGCTTGGCCTGTTTAAGTCTTCTTCCTTCATAATATTTTTAATATCTCCACGTTTTTTCATTGTTTGATTACCATTAACAGAGCTGAAGTTATCCGGGATCATAAAACTGGGGACAGTTTGTGCTACGCCTTCATAGGTATGATTGTTCTTATGGAGTTGCTTTTAAAACCCTGATACAGTTCATGTCTTCAGCTTGATTATATACTAATACAACACCCGTGTATTACACGGTTGCTTGCTAATTTTTTTTTTGTAAAATTTAATATTAATTAGAAAAAGTGGCTGTAAATTTAAATCTTTTTTTAAGAAAAATATTTTATTATATATTTTAGTATGACACTTGTTACTTGTGCGACTTGGTTGTGTTTTATTATAATATTTTTTCTAACTTATAACACATAAATACATTAAACATAAACATATTAATTCAGAAATAATTTTATTTTTCTAATTAGTTTTAATAAATAATTTTATTATTATTATTATCATGATAAATATAATATATTTATTTTATATATATAATATGGATGTCAAATCGAAGCTTATCAAAAGATGATTAATTTGATATATTATATATGTAAAATCGATAAGAAATACAAAAATTATCAACTTTTAAAATACATTTACAATAAGAAATGATATTGAAATACAATTAATACATCTAAAATGATCATAAATAAATCAACATGTTTATGGTAATCCGAACCTAATTATTTTTGGATTGGATTTAAATTAAAATTTATCCAAATCTAATTACGAAGCATGATTACTTGCCAAGTAGGATTCCGAAGCACTAGAAACACCACGTAGCTCAGCGCATTCGGTAGTTATATATAGGGGGATTTAAACTCCATCTTCTTTTATTAACTTATGTAGTTTGGGTTCTTTATTTTATGAACTATTTTTACTCCTTGTTTGTGTAAAGAGTATTGCTTAAAAGAATTTTTTGTGCTTGCACAGCATAAGTATGTCCTGTAGTATTCCAGCAATAATGGCTTGAAATAAACTATTGATTTTATTTAATATATGCAATATTGGTAATTGGTTAGCCGTGTTCCATGTCATTCCAAAATCTGGTTATTTTTTGAGTGAACAGCATAAACTAATGATCTACTTCCTACTGTGGGAGTCTATACAGGAAGCATTTATGCTTAACATGCTGTGAATTTGATTTATTTTTTTTTTATTTTTTTTTTTGTTCTACGAAATTTTCAATTGGGACTGCGTATAAAAATTATGATTTGTCTAGTTGTAGTTTCACTTTGTCTCTGGAGAAAGTTCAACTGTTTAAATTTCCTGGTCACTTTTTCTTTTGGCGAACCAGAAGGCCTGGCATGTGTTAAAGCATAACTAGAAATTGAATACCCCTCAGAAAATTTGATAGTTTTTGGTGAGCTTTTTTCCTAGATGTGTCTTTATTTGTAGAAACCTGTGCTCTATCATTGCCATACTCATATTTTGTCTAATTTTGTGGCAGAATTTGAGGACAAAGACGCCTGTGAACAAGCATATTTTAAGGTATTATCAAATAACTCTAGAATTTTGTCCCGTGAGTTCTCCACCTAAACATATAGATAATGTTCTCCTCGTTCAGTTGCAATTTGTTTCTCGTTGTATTGCATGTAAGTTGTGCTGAATTTATATTTTAAGTGAGTCGGGATCGTGTCAGTAGTAAATGCATCTATTATATATTAAGTTGTATGATGCTGTTTGTTACTGTATTTAACTTGAAATAATATCAAGCTATAGTTTAGGCTGCAGCGGATATAAGAATCTTTCAAAATAGTATGTCTAAACAACTTTTTTCTTTTATCTCATTTTCTGGGCAAGGTAATTATTTTTTCTGTGAACACTATGCATTGACTTTTCAGTGAATTTGTTAGGTAATTGTAGAAAATATTAGGTCAATTGCTCATACTTGTGTTTTATTCCATTGCAGGTATATTTTAGCTGCATATGATCATTAGCATGTTGCTAAAACGAGTATCAATTAATAAGCTGTTAAAAGGAATGCTGAACTTTTTAGCTCAGAAATGCCCGTACCATTTCTACTCATGAAGTAAATTTTTTGTTTCCGTATTATGTTAGCTTGAAATCTTACTGTTTTGTTGTAATAAATATTCAGTAATTTGAGATTTAATGAATTAGCTAGCTGACAACCTATAGTTCGTTCGGAGGGAATGCATGTTCTATTATTATACTGTCATTTTTAGCCAAAAGATTATCTGCCATAGCCTTGTGTGGTAATCAGCTTTGTCACGTGCCTAAAAATTCTCCCATCAACTCCATTCAGGACTCTACAATCTGTATAAATTGTGTTGGCTGTCTAAATTACAGATGGATAATGCTCTAATTGATGACCGGAGGATTCACGTTGATTTTAGTCAGAGTGTTGCAAAATTATGGTCCCAGTACAGACGCAAAGGTCAAGGTACGCTCTTCGGAATCTTGCTCTCTTAATTGTTTAGAAATGCTTTTTTTTTAACCTTTTTTTACCTTTTTTTCATAAATTTATATTTTATGGTTTGGTATCAAACAGTTCGACATGAGTTTCCTCATGTTATCTTTTGGGGGTGCACAATTGAATTAGCATCACCTCTACTATTTGTTTCCAGCAAAATTTAAAATCTGATACAGTATATTGTACTTTATATTTTTGCAGGAGGAGGTTGCTACAAATGTGGTTCTGTCGACCACATGGCCAAGGACTGCACGGGAGATTCTACCTCTAAGCACTCACAGTCCAAATACACGCTAAAAGACGATAACATTCAACGTGGTGGAGATAAAAGGACGAGGTAGTAATGTATTTTGTAATACTGGAAATTTCCCTTCCAAAAAAAAAAAAAGAAAAAATCATATTTATGCCCTAAAACATTTCCTCACATTTTATCTTTCAGGTACGAAATGGTTTTCGAGGAAGATAATGGCAGAGAGCCTAGACATAGCAAGAGTGGCAGAGACCACAAACCGGAACATGAGGAAAAACGAGACAGGCATGATGCCTATACCCATAAAGGGCGAGATGAAAAAAGATGGGGCCCACATGACCAGCCGAGACGCAATGGAAGCAGTCACAAGCAAAATGAAGAGTATGTATGGCGTAAAAGAAGCCCAGAAATAAATAGATCGGGTGAAAGAAGAAAATCAAGTGCCCGTGATAATAGAGATGAAAGAGAGCAGAGAAGAGGACACGAGAAAGGGTACATAAGGAGCCATGGCGATGAGAGAGATTACGGAAAAGTGTTTATCGATGGTAGCGGCCGTGGGGAAAGGAAAAAGGAATATGAGAGTAGAAAAAAAAGTGAGGATGAATATGCTCGTGGGAGTAAGAGAGATAGGCGTGGTGTTGAGGATGATAGTTACGGTCATAGGATACCGGATGGAGAGCGGCATTCGGATAAACGGAGTTCAAAAAGGTGACATGACGATTTTCATGATCGTGTGGTTCGAAGGGCGGTCAGTTGGAGATTTGATCTATGCCAATGTGGCATTTTGAAGTTTGGAAAAGAAATGCTAAATTTGATTTTGATCCAATATCTGTAGTTGTGATTGTGAGTTCTGTACGTGGCACTTCTCTTTTGTTTGCTGAAACAAAATGATGGTACTTTCCTACTTAGTTTTCCTTTCTTTTATCATTTGACCAAAGATTGAACAGTAGACATACGATCTACATTGATGAATAGATATATAATTACATTGATGAATAGATATATAATTTTTAATTGTTTCGTCATTGATATTTATTCAGCTTGGCATGTCCTATATTTTTAAGTATAAAATTGTATATCTCAGGTTCTTCTATATTTTGCTGTCTTTTTATGATCCCGATCAGAGGGAGTTTGCCGAACAAAAGGTTATACTACATGCTATGTTCTGAAGAATTGGTCTCGATACGAATGACCTTTTTTAGAATAATTGGATTTGGCTTGGTTTGGGAGCAACAGTTTGTGGCAGAAAGCGTAGCGATATGTAATGGGTATTGTCATTCCTTTTTTTTGTCAGGGTTGCGAGTTTTCCGGCTGGTTACGGGCTTGCCAAATGGTTTCTGCCTCCTTCCCCGACCTGTTCGCGCTTCCCGGCTAGGGGATCACGCTATGCCACTCGTTGGGGCCTTGAGGATAAGGCCCTCACTGCCGCTAACCTGATTGCTTTCTATTCACAGTTGTTCTCATTCGCGGAAGGGTTTGTACTTGTAACAACCCACGAATGAAAGTCTCGATTAAGAATTTGTTACTTTTAGTTGACTGATGAGCAATTTTTCGTTGATGAATGATGAGTACTGTGTTAGGAAACCTGTGGATGGATGATGAAAATAGTGTATCGAATACTCGGATTGTGAAAACCCGGACTAGATGGCTATCGGTAAACACACGAAATTGAGTGAGTTTTTGAGTTTGTATATAAATAATATTTAAAATTTATTAATTAAAATTGATTTGATGTAAAATAAAAAAAAATATGATTCGAAGTGATGTGTAAAAGATTATGGTAATTGATTAATTAAAAGTTGATTTAACGTGTTAGGAGGATTGATTTGTATAATTTAATTATATTAATAATATAAAATATAATGAAGTCGCGTCAAACTCGAGTAATATTTTTAGTTAAAGTGAATACGAAAATTAATGATCGGTGAAAACATGTTTTGAACCATTAAGGAGCAATTGGATATAGTTTCTACAGTAAAAAAAACCAATCAAAACTCAAATTTAACTCAGCTTTAACCCAACTCTACTATCTCCAATATTATCAATATAAGTAAATAATATCAACCAATTATTTTCACACATCACATTAATTTTAATTCATTATTCATCCACTCACATAATTTTAATTAACCATCACTTTCAATCATTTTTCTCACATTTTACATCAAATTAAATTTAATCATGTTATTTTAAATATTATTTTAATATATCTACTAACAACTAACCATATCGCATTTTTTTCAAAGTTAACTATAATTAAAAAACAAACTAAATAAAAACTAGTTGAATTCATAATTGTTCACGCCCTTACTACTAATCGCTGGTAGTGTTTTGAAATAGCTAGTGGTCTTAGGCCCATTTCCGTCCTATGAAGTTCTGATTTTCAAACGCCCAAAACACTATTCCGTGCCGGCTCATCCGCTCTCACTCACTGAGCCTAGCTAGGGTTTATAGAAAGCATTTGAAGTCCCTTCTCTGGGCACTGCTTCAATGGCGAAAACTGGTAGCGGTCGCGGTCGCGGTCGCCAGGCGTCTCGGTCTGGCTCTGACTCTCGCTCCTCATCCCGCTCTCGCTCGATTTCATACTCGGGGTCGGGCTCGCGCTCGCGCTCCAGTTCGCTGTCAAGGTCCCCTTCCCATTCTCGCTCCACCTCAAGATCAAGATCTTTGTCATCTTCCTCTCGCACCAGTAGCTCCCGCAGCCCTAGCCCTGCTCCTCGGAGAAAGAGGTGAGCTTTTTTAAGGTTCTACCACATTATATACAAGATACTACCAGGCTAATAAAAAGGGCCTTTTTAGATTTCTTAATTGTTAGATGTATCATTTTAAAGTTTTCTCTGGGGATGGGAAGAACCATTGTCCAAACTCCCAATTTTGGATTTTATCCTCCACTTGCAAATTCAAAGATAGGATTCTAGGAATGTTATATCTAAGCAATAACTACATGATGGTTCTTCCCATTATCCTCCTTTGCAAGTCGTTGGCATTGTTAAATACGTAATGGTAGAAAGATCTTTTCCAATAGTATTCTCCATAAGTTCATTCAAACTTCTAGTGTCTGATTTTCCTGGGTTGCGTGCTATTAACCATCTTTTCTTTTTGTTGAGTTTTGCGTAGCCCTGCTGAAGGAGTTAAACGAGCCCGTTCCCCTCGGCCACAAGCTAAGAGAACCTCCCCTCCTCCAAGGTCTGTTCTCTTTTTTCATTGGGTTGAAAGATGGACCTTTTCCTTTTCTTTTGTCCATTGTTTCAATAAGTAATGTATTTAATCCTGGAGACTAACCAACCTATGTAATTAATCTGCTGTTGTATCTCTTACTACTATTCCTTCTCAATTTTAATGTTCATCTGGGATGCGTTCTTCTTACAAATGAAGCTTTGCTGTATTAAAGTTATGATACATGCGGGTGAAAGATATCTGACCACTGAACCACATCTAAATTTAATCTTCATTAATCTTTGTCCTCCAGTATTGTTCTTTTTCTGTGCATGTACTAACATCATGCACTTGTTATACGTTATATTCTGAGTTTGCGTATTCTATATAGATTTATCGGAGTATTACTATGCCACAATGAACTTGTCTTGTGCCTAACAGTATCATGTAAGGTTAATTGATATCTTCAGTTGGTTGATGTTTTGCTGGTATTTGCATTCTCATGTACGGGATTCCAGTAATTTGGAATAAAAAAAGACCTGTGACTTGAATTAAATTTCCTGTTTTACGGTGTTATTGCTGTAAGTACCCGTTGCTTTACAATCTCCAACATCATTTTTTCTTCTATTTTATATGTACGAAAGTATTCTTTGCATCTACAGTGTTCTTGCCTGTAATGTAAGATTTTTCTCTAGTCTCCCCTTGTTTATTCAATCTTCATTTCTTCTTGCATTGGTTCTACAACTGTAGGAGATCATATATGTAGCGGTATTCTGTTCTTACCTGTGATCTGTCTCCAGGAAAGCTTCTCCTATTCCTGAATCTCTTGTGCTTCACGTTGATCAGCTTAGCAGGAATGTGAATGAGGGCCACTTGAAAGAAATATTTGGTATGTTTTCATTATTAATTGTACATTGTCATGATATAAGCTACTGTCAATAGTCAATACGGTGATATACGTTCACAGTTCAGGCTAACTGTCTATTCATCATGATTTTAAGGCTTTATAATATTGTCTTATCTTGTTACTTTCACAGGTAATTTTGGTGAAGTGGTGAATGTACAACTGGCGATTGACCATGTTGTAAGTTCTGGGCCCCTATATTCATGCTGATCTTAGAAAAATCTGTATAAATAATAATCCTTTAATTTTGATGTCATTTTAATTGCAGGTCAATATTCCTAAAGGATTTGCATACGTGGAGTTCAGAAATAGGGCCGAGGCTGAAAAGGCCCTGCTATACATGGATGGTGTATGATTTTATTCTTACTCATCTGATCCTTTAGTTTTTAGTTTGCCGTTCAATTTCTCTATCCTATGTTTTGTGCAGGCTCAAATTGATGGCAAAGTTGTGCGGGCCAAGTTCACCTTACCTGAAAGGAAGAAGATTCCTTCTCCCTCTAAGGCTGTTGCCACCACATCAAGGAGAGATGGACCAAAAGCTGAAGATGCTGCTGCAGATGGTGAGAAAGATGGGCCAAAGCGACCCAGAGAAGGTGAGATCTCTTCACAGAAGTGCCAACTGAAATGTTTGTTTTTGTCTCTTGCAAGCTTGTTTGTTTAAGCAAAACTATGAATGATGTATAGCATCCCCAAGGAGGAAACCGCCCTCCCCTCCCCGAAGGAGATCTCCCATAGTACGAAGAGGATCTCCCAGGCGGGACCCACCTGGTTCTCCTCCACCTCGCAGGCGTCCGGATTCTCCTCCCCGCCGTAGGCCCGATTCTCCTTACAGACGAGGTGGTTCCCCACCTCCAAGGCGAAGGCCGGGATCACCTGCCAGAGGTCGTTCGCCATCTTCTCCTCCAAGGCGTTTCCGTTCACCCGCAAGGTTGGATTTTCTTATTGTGCTTCAAGATAGCTGTACATGTTCTTTGTTATTGCATTAGCATCATTTTTATGCATCGTATTTTGAGCAGGGGATCTCCAAGAAGGATGCGTGGAAGTCCTGTTCGTCGGAGATCTCCTCCACCAAGACGAAGGTGATAAATTTATCCACCAAGTCCTGTTTCCTCTGTCTATTAGATGCTATTATTGCTGTGCTTACTTTCTTGAATAAAATATTTATTCTCTATAGTATATGTGCTCTTTTGTTTCTTGAATGAGTCAATGAGTTTTGACATAAAAAAAAAAAAAATATATATGACACTAATTAGCTCTCATTTACTTTTGAAGACTCTTTGTCCAAAAAGATCCTCATTTTTCTTGAAAGTTCTTTTGCTTGCAGTCCCTCATTTACCTGTTGTACTATATTTGTTTACTGCATTCTCTTTTGCTGTGGAACATGATACGAGAAAAATTGTACCACCCACCAGTCTATAATTTGTATATTCTCAATTGTCTTATAGAAAAAAGAATGTGGCATCTTTATGTATGTGCAAATATATGGAGGCTGTATTTGAGGGTTTATATATGGAGTTTTGGTTTAAATTTTTGTTTTTGACTTACATTCTTCAGGCAACTTTTCACATAATCCTTTTTATTTTGGTTTGAAAGATCTTATGAGGCATAATATGCCTTTACATGCCGTACTGGTACTAGTTATTTCAAAGATGAGTTAGTTTGAAAGTGCTTTCCATAATTAAATTCTTTTAAAACTGCCCCATGGAGAATATCTATGACTATGAGATGCCATTGCCCCAAACTATATTGAATTTTACACCATTGCTGCTTCCGCGCTTTTAATGTGAATAGACTATTGTTGCGGTTGCTAGTTGTTTCCACTCACAGAACATTTTTAAAGTCTTACTGTTGTGAAGGGTGGTAGTAGCTATCTAAGCATTTTTGTAATGAACTTAGGTCCCCAAGACGTGCTCGAAGTCCTCCACGAAGGTCTCCTATTGGTCGCCGACCACGCAGTCGCTCCCCTGTGAGGAGGCCACCTCGTTCTCCATCACGATCCCCCTCTCCAAGGAGGTGTATTGCCAATAATTGATCGTATTTGTTTTTTTAAGATTGTTTTAAATCTATATATGTTGTGTCTGGGTGATCTATAATAATAATAATTAATAATAATTATTAATTGTTATTATTATAATATCAGTTATTATTATTATTATTATTATTATTATTATTATTATTATTATTATTATTATTATTATTATATAGTATATTTTGCTATAGACTCATGTTATCCTGTGTGCAGAGGCCGGGGCCCACCACCTAGACGTGGTAGACAATCTTATTCTTCATCACCTAGCCCACGCAGGGTCTGTATCTCCTAATAATCCCTTATCGGTATATTCTTTCTGGTTGGGTGTCTTAACACAAGTACTTATGGTGAAATATCCATTGCAGGGCCCTCGCAGGGTATCGAGGAGCCGTAGCCCTAGGAGGTAATTTATATTTTTATTTTACTTTACGTTTCTTATCTTCCTAAGTCCTAACTATATATTTATGTGGAAAGTCCTTTTTTATTGAGCAATTTTCTTTTTTACTTTTATTTGCCATTTTACGTAATTATGGTTTTGTTTCAGGCCTGTCAGAGGTAGAAGTCCAAGCAGGAGCAGAAGCCGAAGCAGCAGCAGCAGCAGCAGCAGCACGAGCAGCTCACCCCCTCCCGCCCGTAAGCCTTAAATCAGTAGACAAGCTAAAAGCCTGAGAGAATACTGTGTCAGTGATGTGTATTAGAATCTATTGCAACCTATATTATGGGATTATCTTTTTTTTTGTAGCGTGCATTTTGTTTCTGATAAAGGGTGCACGTGTGTCGAATTGCTTGCTTGCTTGCTTGCCAAACCTTTGATGCCTTAACTATGTTGTAACGAAAACATTATCCCTTCAAAAACCTGGGAGATTCCAACCTTAGTTTCATCGTGAATATTCTTTGAAGTAGAAGAATTGTTGACATTGGCCAGTTGCCTAGAGGCTTGGCCAAAACTGAGTAAAATATTGTTCAAAATTCTAGTATTAACAAGATTAGCTTTGCAAAAAATTATTGAATCGTCAGTAAAAAAGAGGTAGGTGATGGTTAGGCAAATTTGTCAATTTTAACACACTATTTAAGTTCAAAGAAGTTGCAAAAGAGGCTGTTTGGATACGAAACTTCATCCAAAGGTCGGGTGTGGTCTCGTCTATTGTTGATCCAATATTGATTTATTGTGACAACAATGAGGCTATAGAGCAAGCGATAATGGTGAAGGCGACGTCATTGTGGATCAAGTTGATTCAGCAAAAAATGTAGAAGACCCCCTGACTAAGCTTTTGTTACAAAAAGCGTTTGACGTACATCATGAGAGGATGGGTGATGGGAACTAGGGCAATTGGGCAAGTGGGAAAATGTAGAGTAGAATAGTCGGCATTCCACTCCCACCACCGCCGCCACCACCACCGCCCCACACCAACCGTCGACTTCTCATCCAACGCAACCATCCACAAATCCTCCCGCTTCAAACCCTCCGAGTTGGATCCACTACCAATGTGGCCGCTACCTCTGTTACCTCCACCCCCACCACTTTCGTTACCTCCAGGATGTTGTACAATTTTATTTATGGTTCCATGAGATAGCAAAATAAATAAATTAAAATAATATCAATAAATAAACAAGAGATTTGACTTGTGATAAAGAACCTATCTTTAGAAATCTACCCACTCACCCTAAAAAATAAGATGGACTCGTAATTGTGGGCTAAACTTATCAGTTAACTTTGTATTATATGGCCAACTCTCATATGTTTGTAAATAAATAATTAATTTGGTTAATTTTACAAATAAAAGAAAATGGACTCGTACCATGGATCATTTTCTCAATAGAGTAATGTTCCCCTATTTACGGTGGACACATGTTAATATACCCACCGTTTATGTGTCATGCAACATCGGTGGTGTTGCATGACACATAAACAGTAGACATATTAATATGTGTCCACCGTAAGTTGGAGAACATTAATTACTCTTCTCAATAATAAACCCAAGTATACTGAAAACATTTTGAACTTGGTCAAGCATTTGGGCCATTTATTCAGGCCCATTTACTTGGGCCCATTTACTTCCACACTTGCTAAAATGAAACCCTAATAATGTCTGAACAATCTTCCCCAAACTGCCGATATATACCAATGTCCCTGCTGAGAACCCTAGTCCATACGGCTTAACTCGAGCTCGCCTCCATCTCCACACGCCAAAATGGTGAAGTTTCTGAAGCAAAACAAGGCGGTTATCATTCTCCAGGGGCGGTACGCCGGTAAGAAGGCCACCATTGTGAAGAACTTCGACGATGGTACGCGCGACCGTCCCTACGGCCACTGCCTCGTCGCCGGCATAGCCAAGTATCCGAGCAAGGTGATCCGCAAGGACTCGGCTAAGAAGCAGGCCAAGAAGTCGCGCGTGAAGGCCTTCGTCAAGGTGGTCAACTACAACCACATCATGCCCACGCGCTACACCCTGGACGTGGATCTCAAGGATATCGTCACCGCAGACGCTCTGGTCTCACGCGACAAGAAAGTTACCGCCTGCAAGGAGATCAAGGCGAGGTTCGAGGAGAGGTTCAAGACCGGCAAGAATCGTTGGTTTTTCTCGAAGCTGAGATTCTAAGTGTAAGAAACTATGGAGGTTAAGTTTGTGTTTCGACTTCTGTTCCATTGTTGGCTTTTTTGATTGGAGTTGTTTATGTGTTTTCTGATGATATTCGAATGAACAGGGGTGATTTTGTTATGGACTGCTTGCTACATTTTTACATATTTCTTCTTGTCATTTGAACTTCTTGATCATGAGTAGTTTTGTTCTTGAACGCCTTTTGCTTGTTCTAATGATTGATGTTCTATTTTGTTTACTCTTGTGGAGTTTGGTCATGAATTATATGTACCTATTGTTAGCATTCAATATGCCGAGTCATTTTATTTAGTGTAAAAGTTTCTGTAAGTCGAGTTATGCAATTTGATAGCATACTTGTTATTTATGCAAGAAGAAAGGAAAAGAATGTGGAAGAAATCAAATAGGATGGTAACTAATTTAACATATGCGAGTCGTTTTACATGTTCCAAGAGTTTCTGTAGTTTTGGATAGTTCTCGTTTGTCAAAACTAAAAAACAACTGAGTAGAAAAGCTTTAATTCAATCCGGGCGTATTTTAGATTCACTCGTGGTGGTTCTAGTTAGTTCCTATTGTTTTTTTTAGATAATTCATTTTTAAGTTGGTTTCATGTGCGATATTAAACTTCTGATATCTAAGAATGGCCACAAATCTAATTTGTTTGTCAAATGATTGTTTGAACGAATGTTTGTTCCAATGCATTTACACTTGCACTGCCTGGAAGTATCCTTGGTAGCATGTTGGAATATGTTCTTGTTCTGTGTTAGATCATACTTCTACCCTTTCAAGTGAATGACGGAAAATTTGAAAGCTTGTATGGAATTTGTTCATCCCGTTATTACTTATTAGGGTACTGTTCGCAATGTAATAATGTAGTTATATGGTTTTTTTATAGAGTCATCAGATGGCCCGTCTTATGGTATCATGCACAATTATCCACAAATGGTATATTGACAAGTGTCCTACAATAAATAGACTTCGGAAGTCTATTAAGTTATGGATGACTCCTTTGTTAGCAAAATTTAAATATCCTAAGGTTCTGTCTCTTGCATGCTAATGGGTTATAGTTCATATTACATTCAAATGCCATTTCAGATGGCAATGGCATTTGAACATCCAAGAGACGTGAGGTATTTATAATGCACATTCTAATTGGATATGCTTGCTGAAGTATGCAGTCACCACCTTATGGGTTTTTTTTTTTTTTTTATTATTATTTTAATATATTAATTAAAGTTAAATGATTCCTTGTTCTTGTTGGACCAGTGACCTCTTTCATTCCTCCTTTCTTTAAAATGGAAAATTTTCACCTTTGTGGTATGGCTATGTATCTCCATTGTCCAAAAATGTTCTGTCCATTCACAGCTTAAGTTCAGTTGTGTTGTTGATCGACCTTACTTGAATGGGCATCAATGTTTTCTTCATTAGTAATG
Source organism: Striga hermonthica (assembly GCA_902706635.1). NCBI lineage: Eukaryota > Viridiplantae > Streptophyta > Magnoliopsida > Lamiales > Orobanchaceae > Striga > Striga hermonthica. Next base: position 16,662,682 of record CACSLK010027833.1, read on the forward strand.
TGATTTGTCATCTTGATATAGTTCTTTGCTTTTATTTGGATTTGTGTTTTTGCACAGATTTCTCTTTCTTTTTATATGACTATTCAGAAAACGAATGTACAAAATTATTTAAATGCGAGATACACGATAGAGAAATGATAATAGTTGTGTACTAGTGAAACACTACATAAAATCTCCTGTGTAGAACCTATTGAGTTAAAACATAACCAAAATAACAAATGAATCAATAGCCTCATGTACGCATATATGAGCATGTCCAATCAATCTGAGTTGTATACAAGTCGAAAGGGTCATATTTGTTCTCTTATTAGAAACATACGTCGAGACAGCAGCAGCAACATAGTCCTGCCAGACTGTAACATGGTAAAAATTATATCAAACATTTATGATGCATGCGTAAAATCGTATTGTAGGGGTTTGAGATATTACCATCCTTTGAAAAAACCGTCCCCTTTACTAGTGGTCTCGAGTGGCACATTCTGCATTTGAGTATTTTCCTTTGTGGGATAACCAATGGGTGGTGGTGGCATCACGTACGGACCATTATAGCTATCAGCTGGGGGAGGAGGATAGGATGTTGGGGGTGCCGGATATGCAACTGCATCGAGGCAAATCATAAGAGTTTTAGCCGATACTAATCATCGTTCGGAAAAATTTAGGAAGTCAATATGTTATTGTGGTATAACCACATTGGTTATTGTATGATCAAAACTTACCCGGAGCTTGGTTGTGTTTGCCGGAAATGTTCATGGCTTGTTGGTGAGTGCAAGTGTTTGGAAAATTGGTATAAAGGATGAATGA
>CACSLK010027834.1:13733-49256 GCA_902706635.1 Striga hermonthica
AGATCCTTGTCGTCTAGGTGCGAGGTCAATACCCATAATTTAGCTGTGAGGTCGATACTCGGTTTAGTCGTGACTCGGTTGGCTCGATCCACGAGGTTATATCCCATATCATATATAGTGATATGGAAATTAAGAAAAAAAATCACTTTTTAAATCAATTTTTAAACCGATATAGAAATTAAAAGAACAAGTAAAAAAACAGATTCTTCATTAGGTAATAAACCAATGTAGAAACTAGAGAGCAAACAAAAAATTAGCATTTCCCACAAGTCTAGCAATACTAGCAAACAATTCAATATACATCAAATATTCATTATACACCAAATATTCCGAAACAAAAGCCTACATAGTCTCCTACAAAGCCAATGAGGTGATATTGAGAATACTTGGTCCATCATCAAATATTCCGCATACACCAAATATTCCGAAACAAAAGCCTACATAGTCTCCTACAAAGCCAATGAGGTGATATTGTGAATACTTGGTCCATCGTCTCTGTATATCATCAATTTTCTCTTGCAATTATGGTTCTTCCAAATTAAACATCTAAATTGAAAAACCATAAATAACATAAAATCAAGACTAAAAAACTATAATATTTTCTTTAAGATAATATAATACTTGATATCTAATCTGTTCTATTCACTACAAGAATAATCGTTATTTGTTGTAACAATGTTTGTCATTGTATGTTTGAATATTGTCACTATATAATTTTGTCACAATATTAAAAGTTACTACTGCGACTAAAAATTTTAATGATGATACTTACAATCATCACTATAACCAAACTTTTAGTCACATTAACTATTATTATAAAACTGACATGTTGCATGTATTGTTTGTCACTAAAAGTTCATATTGTAGAGACGAGTAATATTAGTCACTATATATTAATACATACAGTGACAATTATTATTGAACAAACTACATCAATCTCTAAGCCTATGGCAATGACAATTGTAGCATTCAAAATCAAACACAAAAGCAGAAGATGATGAAACTTGAAAAGAAACAAGGGCTTCAGAAAAGACATCTCCATAAATATCCCACAAAAACATAGTGGATCGAAGTCTTGAGGTCATGTCTTGAAATAGCAGAGCTACAAAATTCTCAAAGTAAAACTTACTTTCTAATTGAACTAAATTCCTAGAAATCTTAAAATCCAACGACAGCGATTAGGCAAAACCAATGGTCACAGAAACTTAGTTCATCCTTCTGATGAGCTCGTTAATGTAATCCTCACGATGACCAGTATCACAACCCTCGACATAATGGTTTTTGTTCTTCTCCAATCCACCCAATGACTCCATCAGTTGGAATGGCCACAAGAAGTTGTTCGCCTCCTTGAAGTGGGGCCCCACAGTCATGGTCTAATGAATCAAATCCTCCAAGTAGATTATTCCATACTTGCCGTCTAAATGTAAAATGATAGTAATAAAATAGAAATGAGAAAGATGATATAAAAAAGGAGAAAATTTCTACTTTATCTTGAATGAAAGCACATATGACCGGCTCGATGATGGAATTATCAGTCAAAGTAATTCTCTGCGTGCTCACTTCTCCATATCCACGCTTGTAAATCAACTCCCTAACACTCTTAAGGTTGGGGTATCTGAAAGTTCGTGGAGTTGACCATTTTCTGATTGTTTATTAAATCAGAGTAAATTACTTCCACCTGTCAGTTGTTATCATACCCGTAGGTGACGTAAGGCTCAACCTTGTGCAGCATGTTCACCGTGGCTTTGTTTAGTTTCAAGAAGATGCCATTGAAGATCGGTACAAGTGCTAAAGAGAAGCACAATTAATATAACAAAAAACTTTAGTATGGGTTTTTTCTTCCTAGAGAAAAAGGAGTCACTAAAACTCAAAAGAAGCAAGAAGGTCTAATTCATTGCAAAAACAATTTATCAAAGGACATATCCAGTTATTTTTGTGAAAGGTAACTGCAAGTTCAAATAAATTTTCATCTGACTTCAGCTACAGTGTTATTTTAAGTTAGGACAGGGTACAGACCAACAAAATTGACTTTAAAACAACATGTACAAGATGCCAAATGGAAAAATAAGCGCCACATAGAAAGTAACACGCAAAACAACCAAAAGGTAATTCTAGAATCTGGAAGAATTTGCATGTGTTGAGATAAGAGGAAGAATAAACCATGGAATGATAAGTGAAGCAAAAAAGTAAATCATTGCAAGCACTCATGGACTCTTAATGATTGCATGAAGACAATTAAGATCAAACAGGATGCTCAATAACAGTTGCATTGAATACCTGTTTCAATCTCATAGCATTAATATTGAAATCATATAAACATAAATGTAAATATTTTTTTTCTCTTGCATTGATCTAGATATGGTGTAAATTGAGAAGCAAGTAAAAGCCTTACCCACAGATCCTAATTATGAACAAAGGCTTGGCTTCTGGGTTCGCGTAAAAGCCACCTTTCAATCTATCTTCACGCTTCAATTGTATCAAATCCTTCTCCTAGACAACAAAATTACATAAGAAAAAAACATAAAAGAAGAAAGACTAACGAATAAAAAAGACAAGCTGAAGTTTATTCCAGAGCCAAAGATAATTCAAGTTAACCTGTTGCTCATATTTCTTTGCATACTTTCTTGCTTTCTTGCAAATCAATTATCTGGTATCAGCTTGCTTCTGCTTTACCTCCTCAACATCTTTTGACTTGGCAAGGGCCCAGCCCAGCTCAGCCCTTTTTTGCTTCTTATCGACATCAGCCTTTACTGTACTGTTTACAATACAAAACAAAACCATAATTATCAACAGTCACATTGCAAGACGCAATCCATGGCATCTATTTGACTAGAAGAAAGTTGGGCTATAAAACAATCAACGTCATCCATTCGACATGTAACTGATTTCTCCGAATTGGTCATATGCAGTTAGTAGCGAGTAAAATAAACAACATAATTTCAGTAGAACCACCCCATATAAACAAACCAATATTCCAAAACATGGGTTAGACACAAATACCCCCTTTTTCATACCCATTTTTGCAAGATGCAAGGTAATGCAGTGTCAAATGATATTCAAGAAATGATTTTTCGAGGGTCATGCATACTTATATTCAATCTCGTGTGACTTGATTACTAGATCATTTTCCAGATATTAGCCCATTTCTAATTTTACTAAAAAATAAAGAAGCACACTTGATTACTAGATCATTTTCCACATATTAGCCCATTTCTAATTTGACTAAAAAAAGCAGCACAAAACCAGGAGCTCACACTTGGGATTTCATCAACACTCACCGAAATTACAAGCAAGGATAATATTGAATCTTTATATGTCGCGAACACAGAAAATAAAAAACAACTTAAAAGATTTAAAACATTTACTGCTAGGAAAAATACACTGAAATTTCTATAAAGTTAGGATCAAAAAGTGAAATAAAAAAAATAAAAATTAGACACACCAAATTGATAACAGAGTTCGGCCAATAATGCTTACATCTCCGTACTACTGCGGATATTTTATTAGGAAAATAAATACACTTGTGTTTACAAAAACTATCAAACTCACTCACAACTCACAACTCAAAAATACTCACAAAGGCTAAATTTTTATTAACTCTCTCTCTCTCTCTCTCTCTCTCTCTCTCTCTCTCTTTTCTTTTTTGTATTTTTGGTTGTGTTGTACTTTGGTGTCAATGTTCATCCAGATTTGCTCCTCTATTTATAGAGGGAAGAGTACATCAATTTCAACATGTGTACTCACTTTTTCAACATATTGCTCCTCTATTTATAGAGGGAAGAGTACATCAATTTCAACATATGTGTACTCACTTTTTCAACATAAGGTTGCTGCAATTTTCAAAACATTGGGGTTGTCAACATTGGCTGGTGGCTACTTTTCAACAATCTCCCACTTGAGGGCTGATTTCAATCTGTTCTCGTACCTCAATTACTGTAGTAGTCTTCTCCAGTCTATTATTTTAGCAAGCCAACTGAAGTTGAGCACAAATTCAGTTTGTCAATGGTCACCACCTTCGTTAGCATTTCTGTTGGGTTCTTGCTTCCTACAATCTTCTTCAAAGTCAACACTTCATTCCCAAGAAGAGATCTAATGAATGATATCGTATGTCAATGTGCTTAGTTCTGGAGTGAAACACTGAGTTCTTTGACATATGTATTGCACTCTGACTGTCAGTGTGCAACACACTCTCTTTTTGAGTGAAACCAAACTCTGGTAACAATCCTTGAAGTCATATCAATTCTTTACTAGATTCTGTCACTGTTATATACTCAGCCTCTGCAGTGGATAGAGCAATAATCTTTTGTATCCGCGACATTCAACTAACAATCGTAGCCTCGATAGTGAAAACATAACCAGTGGTGCTTCTTCGATGATCAACTTCACCTCCAAAGTCTGCATCTACGTAGCTCTGTAACTTTATATCTCATTTTCAAAAATACAATGAGCTTTATATCTCGTAGATATCTCAAGATCCATTTGATTGCTTCCCAATGAGCTTTTCTTGGATTTAACATAAACCTGCTCACAACTCCCACTGCATGATCAATGTCTGGCTTCGTACAGACCATCACGTACATCAAATTTCCAATGGCTGAAGCATAAGGAATCTTAGCCATAAACTCTTTTTCTAATTTTGATTAAGGAGACTGATCCTTGGATAGATGAAAATGGCTGGCCAAAGGTGTACTGACTGGTTTGGCCTTGTCCATGTTAAATCTCTGCAAAACATGGTTGATGTACTCTGCCTGAGATAACTGCAAAACTCCCTTTTGCTTATCTCTCGTGATTTGCATTCCAAGAATCTACTTCGCTTTGCCTAAGACCTTCATGTTAAATTCTTTTTACAACTGCATCTTTAAATTTTTAATGTCTTTCATATTTGATCCTGCTACTATCATGTCATCAACATAAAGTAGCAATATGATATAGCTGGACTCATATTTCTTGAAATAACAACAGTGATCAGCATTGCACGTCTGTAAACCTTCCTTGTGCATATAACTTTCAAACATCCTATACCACTGTCTTGGAGCTTGTTTCAGGCCGTACAAGCTCTTCTTAAATTTGCACACCATATCTTTTTTTCCTTCTGAAAAACCTTCAGGTTGGTGCATATAAATCTCCTCATCTAGGTCTTCGAGAAGAAATGCAATCTTCACGTCTAACTGCTCTAGAAAGATAGCTCTTCACTAACCACAATACTTAACACAGTCCTGATAGTATTGAGCTTTACAACTGGAGCAAAGATTTCAGTATAGTCAACTCTTTTTTCTGCTGAAATCCTTTGACGTCCAAGTCGGGATTTGTATCATCTAGATTTATCATGGTCTTCTTCCACCCGATACACCCATTTTGTCGTGAAGTTCTTTCTTTCCCATGGGTAACTTGACTTGTTCCCATGTCTGATTTGAGATCAAAGACTTCATCTCGTCCTTTATGGCAAGCTTCCACTTGCTAGCATCTGGAGTTTGAGAAGTCTCCTTATAATCTTTAGGTTCTCCTCCATCAGTTAACAACATGTAGTCCATGTATCTCCTGTTAGGCACATGGGCCCGAGAGGACCTTCTAAATACAGAAGTTGGAGTACAAGGTTCTGATTTGTCATCGCTTTCTTCATTTAATACATCTGATCAAGGATTCCTTATTATAGGAATGTTTTGGAATATTTTCCACATCTGCATAAACTGGCCCACTCGCTTATGAGTTGCTGGCACTTGTGTTATGTCGGTCTTTCTTCATCACTCTTTTATAAAAGATGACATCTCTACTGCGGATCATCATTTTGTTTTCATCATCCCAAAAGCGGTAACCAAACTCATCTTCACCATAACCAAGGAAAGTACATTTCTTTGATTTTGGATCAAGTTTGTTTCTACTGTAATCATTGATGTTCACATATGCTGCACACCCTAAAACTCTACATGAGAATATGAAATACCTCACATGCCGCTTACGAGGAAAAAAGCTTAAGATCACTGACAAGGCCCTTGCGATATTCTTCACTTGAAGACCATCAGTTCACGTAAAAAATTCGAGAAGTTTGACGTCAATAAGTCGTGGGCTTCTTTATATCCATGCAAATTCTTTAACAAAAGCGGCTCGTCGGAAGGTTTGATTAAGGAGGCCAATTGCAATCGTGCATAAGTTTCTCACCATGCAACATCTTCGGCAAAAAAGAGTGGAACAAAGTGAGTGAACAAGAGGTCTTTGTACTAGGAGCGATGTACAAAGGCTAACCCGTGTGTCTTCTACCTTTCCTCAAACAAGCTCTGTGGGACACGAGAAGGAAGCCGAAAAGTTATCCCACCATGGGGCACATTGTGACAGGGATTACCGACTATTTCAAAGACCCTTACGATGGTGAACCGAGCACCGCAACAGTGTGTATTGGTTCGAACGACCTACAAACAGCTGGTCTTCTCACTGATGACAACAAGCTCAAGCATTATTCGGAGCGGAAGTGTTATACAAATTATATGGATGAGTTGAAGAAAGCGGTAGCTGGGGTCTCGTGTCAACTGGCAGTTGGAGGGTCTTCTCCATAAGAGGCAGAGGAGCATATGGAGCATGCCTCAGGAGATGACGAGTGGCCCGATCAGACACATCATCACATACCTCAGTCTCTCCATGGCATTCCAGACGTACTACCTCAGCAGGCACCCACGTTGTTCGTGGAGTATCAAACTTGTTAGGATGAGTATCAAACACGGCAGGATGAGTGATGGGTCCTCTCTCTAGATCTGGAGTGAACCGGTGGAATTGGGCTCCTATCTGTTCAAACCACCTTTAAATCGCCCTCAAGTTGAACTGAACACATGCAAGAACTCAACACCAGAAGTGTTTCCGGTGAAGAGCCTCTGATGCTCAAGTCAGTATGAAAGTGGTGAAGATGAGCTCTGCTCAGTAGGCGCAGCAGCTGAAAGATGAATGGAGAGAATGAAAGTTAGGGTTTGGAGTTACCTTGCCTCCTTTATATAAGGGCGGAACATTTACCTGAAGTCTCTAAAATACCCTGGTCGACTTACGTGAAGTGTCCAAAATGCCCTAGTCGTTTCACATTCCATCCACTCTCTAAGCAGCATCTAGATTTCTTCTTATCCTTGGTGGATTCATTCCTGGTGGGATTTTCCACTATGATACGTTGAAGTATGTAGAAGTCGTCGGAAGCCTTGATATCTCATGATGTTATAACTCGACTTCAGGTACAGTCGAGTCGACTTGTGTCATTCCCTAATGTTTATAGATCACGCCATGCCTCTGTTTCTGGGAGAAGTCGACTCCTGAAAGTTGACTGAGGGCTTCCTCTAGGGCTCGTTGAGCTGGGAACAGTTTCCGGGAGATTCATAGGGAAAGTCGACTTTAGAGAAGTCAACTTACAGATGTCGACCGGTACGGGTCGACTAAAATACTATCCATTTGATTGAGTAATTAGGCCTGAACTGTTATGCTATAGCGTGGCTATATCATCTACTTTCCCCCAAAAGTTATTCGAAGCGATTCTGAGCTTAAGAGTAAATTTGTTGATTGAGTAATTAGCCTGACTCTTTCCGCGCGCCGAGCCTTGCCTTGCATTGTTGCCTGGGATTGGATCCCTCCACGATATCTGCTTCTTAGTTGATTTCCTTGGTCCCAGTCGCTTCTCTTTACATCTCGAATTGTGAACATTTCTTTCATTTTCATACACATCACCACATTGATCGGATAAATCCAAATTTTATTTTTAATTTCAAAATTCAAAAAGGTTCGCATCCTGATAATACATTTTCTCTCTCCGTCGCTTCGTATTCCGTGCGTCATTTTAATCGTTAGATCTGTCTTTAATCCAAGGGCTAGGGTTTCTCTATTTCCTCTATAAATATTTTCTTTCTTCCTCTTTCCCCACTTTTCGCACTCAGAACTCTCAAGCTCTCTCTTCTTCCGGCAATTATAGCACCGTCAACTTAATCGGTGTTCATTTCTTCTCCAGCATTCTCCAAGTTTTTCTGGGATATCACCAATAAAGTCATCATGTGTAAGTTCTCCATGCCTTCTAATTTCTTGTTGCGTTTGATTTTTTTTTTTGGGGGGCATGCTTGATGTTCATGTGTTCATCAGATTTTCTGTATTCTTTTAGATGATTTTGGCGATTTTTCCATTAGATCTTCAATTGTGGGTTCCTTGTTTTCCAAAGTGTTTTCGTTCGTCAGTCGATTTGATATGATATATCGATCCGTCTGTTTTTCTACGAATTAGATAACATCGTCTTGATATTCTCTTGTCGAGTCGAGTTGCATTAGGGATGATTTACGTGTTTCCCTCACCTTTTTCCTTTTATTCGCCTTCCTATCGAGTTGAATCACGATTATAATTATCCTCATCTATTGATTGCCATTCTTTTTCCTCTCTTTTTTTTTTAAATTCTAACTCCGAACCTGTTTCTAGATCCCTAGCTTATGAAATCGATAACTTTCGGGTTCCGATTCTGTTCAAATAATCGATGTCGAATCGAATGCTGATGCGCATATCGAGCCAGAGAACCCCGTTCACTCTATCGCCTCGTCTTTCAGCACTGACTAGGATGCGTATAACCAGGCACTGCTATCGGGCATTCTAAACGAGGACCCAGAAACTTCTCACGCCCCAGAATCCCCTCGACTTAATTTAATTCCTCGAGGTATTCCCCTTAGGCTTTTAGGCATCCCTGTATATAGAACAAGTCCTGTACATTCATTCATAACCGCTCCTTCAGTAGAGCCTGTAACATTAGCCCGTCCTGTAGCAAAGTTAGTTGTTCTTAATCCCTGTTGTTATGCCTCTGCAGCTGAAATCGATGGCTTCAGGGAGTACTGCAACCTTCCCTCCGACTGGGAATTGGTTGCCCCTTCGCTCAGCGACGACTTCCAACATCCTCCTCATGGATGCTTTACATTTTTTGTCAATCAGATCATGTCAGGCTTACGCTTCCCAATCCAACATGAGTTGTTGTCGCTAAGCAATCTATACGATGTACCCATAAACCAATTTACCCACAATTCTATCCGTATAATGGTGGCTTTCATAGTCGTCACCCAAATAGTCTTATGTAGCTTTGTACCCGATTTTTTCCTTTACTGCTACAGTTATAGGTTTAGCAAAGATGCCCACTGCCTAGGGCGTCGCGAGTGAAAGAAGAAATTCTTCTATATCTGACCTGCACCTGGTCAATATCCTTTCACCAACAAATGGCTTACCAGCAAGGTAAAGCAGAGTAAGCATCCTCGTTCCTCGCAATTTGCAGACATGTTGAAAGAGTTGAATAAACACGTATGGAGTGTCCGTCGACTAACTAAAGATAGTTCCCTCCTTAACCATGTTGGGATTTGTGTCGACAAGAGTGTTCCTCGAATCAGTGATCCTCGTAAGCTCTCTGTGATTTTACCTTATTTCTCGACTTACTACCCATCGTCTGATCATATTTGTTTCTACTTGGTATGCAAACGTATTTATCCTTATCAAGTGTTCCTTTTTATGTCAACAGTGAAAGCCTTAGCCTACTTCGAGAAGAGGAAAGGCCAGGCGGCTTACAAGACCATTTCTGCACCCCAGAGGCCTGAAGGCGGCTCAGGTTCTGGGTCTAATGCTGCAACAGTCGAGATGACTGTCGCCAAAAAGTCGACGGTGGTGCTTCCCTCAGCTACAAATCTGAGCCAACCGTCGGGCTCCTACTTCCACAAAAGGCTCAAGATCAAAGGGAGATGACCCTTGTGCCCAGCTCCCAAAAGCACAAAAAGGGAAAAGAGCAAGCTGTCAAGAAGGATGTGGGGCAGTCGTCCCCCGTAAAGGTTCAGCCCATGACCTTTGATCAACCTTCTCGACTTTACGACAACTTTGACCCCCTTCAAATCCTTCAGTATCTCCATTCGATTCTCCCGAAGGCCGATAGGGCTCCAACTGACGGCATTCCCTATCATCAGGTCCGTGATGCTGCCCGACTCATCCTTCGGGTAAGTTTTGTTTTCTTATGTTCTTTCCGTCTGAATTCCATCTTGTCCTCATCCCTTCATTCATCATCATTTTTTCCTTTTTAGCTTCTTGCCTGCATTCTTCCCTCCATGGTCGAGGAGGCGACTTCCCACCATACCAACGTCAAGGTTCGGGGGAAAAGTATGAGGCCAAGTGCAAGGAGCTCGAGGAGAAGGAGGAAGAGCTCGAGGCTGCCAATGTTGTCATAGCCAAGCTCCGATCCGACAAGGAGGCAACCACCCAAAAAGTCGAGAAGTCAAGAGCTGACCTGGCCAATGCCAATGACGAGGCCATGGTTGAGAGAGAAAATGGGCTTCAAGAGGGCAGCAGGACCTTCTTGAAGTCCCCGACCGGTGCAGTCTTCCTCGAACACTACCGCAAGGCCATGGTCGAGGCCTTCGTGACTCGCCCGACTTCCTCGACAAGCTTGTTCCTATAGCTGTCCAATATTTAGACTTTGCTTGCGACACGTGGGAGCAAGCTATGGCCAAACCTGACTTTTCTAGGAAGATAGATTGGGCGGCAGTGAAGCAGACTCTCCCTGACTCCGATGGTTTCAATGGTGACGCGGAGCTCCCCCTGGCCATGCATGGTGGACTGGCCTCGAGGCTAAGGCCATCCAAGCAACCGAGCTTTTTTCTCAGCTCGACGTCTCTCCTTCGCCTCTAATTGGTCCGGTCGAATTAATCAGGCCGAATGGAGCTGATTATGAAGAGACAATCGACGAGGAGATAGAGGTCGAGCGGCCGGATGAGCAGCAGGGGACGGAGCCAGCTGGAGATGAGGGTGTTAGAACTAAACCCGTGGTTGATGGAAACAGGGACGGTGCCGAGAAGTCAACTGTTGACTCCCAGGCTTAATGTCTATGCTGCTTTTTTCTAGCTATTATTTTGTTTTTCTTTGTTTTTGTTTGCATTGCCGTCTCAACCTGTTTTCTGATGTAAAGGTTGAGATGGTTTCGGATGTAAGAATATTTCTTCTTTAATATAATGCCATCTTTTTTAACTCGTGATTTGTATGTACTCTGTCAATTCTCGTGGTTGATTTTTTCTTCCCATTGCTCTTAATTGCTGTGAATGCTTTTTGATATCTACGCCAATATTCCGGGGATTTTTCTTTCCTTGTCCCCTCCTACTACATCATCTCCCAACCCTTCTTCCGTGCTAGTCGAAGTCGAGCAACGGTTTGAACAGTTTCATAACTGTGAAACAAAAGTCTTTCGAGTCGTCTTCTCCCAACCCTTCTTGCGAGTTGGTCATAGTCGAGCAACGGTTTTTCACAGTTTCATAACTGTGAAACAAAAGTTTTTCGAGTCGTCTTCTCCCAGCTCTTCTTGCGAGCTTGTCGAAGTCGAGCAACGGTTTGAACAGTTTCATAAATGTGAAACAAAAGTGTTTCAAGTCATCTTCTCCCAACCCTTCTTGCGAGCTGGTCAAAGTCGAGCAACGGTTTGAACAGTTTCATAACTTTTAAACAATAGTTTTTCGAGTCGTCTTCTCCCAACCCTTCTTGCGAGGTGGTCGAAGTCGTGCAACAGTTTGAACAGTTTCATAAATGTGAAACAAAAATTTTTCGAGTCGTCTTCTCCCAGTCCTTCTTGCGAGCTGGTCAAAGTCGACCAATGGTTTGAACAGTTTCATAACTGTGAAACAAGTTTTTTGAGTCATCTTATCCCAACCCTTCTTGCGAGCTTGTCAAAGTCGAACAACGGTTTGAACAGTTTCATAAATGAGGAACAAAAGGTTTTTGAGTCGTCTTCTCCTAGCCCTTCTTGCGAGCTGGTCGAAGTCAAGCAACGGTTTCAACAGTTTCATAACTATGAAACAAGTTTTTCGAGTCGTCTTCTCCCAACCCTTGCTGGACGAAGTTGAGTCATTTTTAACTCTACTCAAAGATGCTCTCATCTCTCTCTAACATTCTCTCTCTAAAACCTCACCCTCCCATCGATTCAACCCCTCCATTCTTTTTGGTCACCCCTACCACATAGCCTCTGCCGGCACCCTCATTGCCGGCGACTAGCCACCCGGCCAGCCTGCCACCGCATCCTCCCCCCTTTTTTTTCCCCTTCTTCCCCGTTTTATGGACCTTTCTCCGAACTCCTCTTTCCTGACTGCCGTTGCGCCCCCATGTAGACCCCAAAATCTGCCCTCGACAGAACATCTCAAATCAACCACCGATGTCCTCCATGGAAAATTCTCATCTTGGTCCAACAGATTGAAGAAGGCCATCAGATCTGCATTTCACCCACCGCAGAAGCTCCCTTCCCCTCGAGCTTGCAAACCACCGTTGGCTTTTGACGATCTTTGCATTGACGATACCCTCTCTGGTCCACCTCTCCTCGACGTAGCGGGGCCATGCGCAACTGCATCCTCCCCGGTAAGCTCGGTCCCCCTCCCCGTCAACGTTGGGCCAACCAGTCTAGATGCGGGAAACCCTTGGCCGGTTCAATTCAATACCCTCCCAGTGGTACCCCTACCTCCGCCGTCGTACCCTCTCACAGCGTCAGACATATCTCAAATTGCAAACCTTATCCACACCTCACCTACTTTCCCCTCAGCTCAACTTTCTTTGGGCCGATTTTGTGGGCCATTTCCCAGGCCCATTTTTGCTCCACCTATTACCTCCCAAGGGCTGTCTCTTCAGGCCTTATGCCCATTACTTGGCCCAATCTGCATATTCTAAACCCAACAGACCGTCCCTCCTCACCATGCCCAACTGCAATATCAACCAATCTCACAACCCAGGATGACAACCGAGACCTTTTTACAGCAGCGGTTCCCACCTTGGCTCTCTCGATGTCGGTCGGTGTATCTCCCCCCATCCCCGGCACCGGCGCCGGTGTTGGCTATCTATAGACGAATGGAGCGATCATCCTAACGACCCTCCCCTCATCGGACTGCCATGCTCCACCAAACCAGCGGCCGGTAACCACTCCCCTTGCCCCCATGAAGCCGGCTGGCAGCTCACTTCACTGTTACGACAGTGGGGCCCGAAACCTAATAATGGGCGGGACCCAATCAGCCCCTCCTCTCGCGGCTACCATCTCCACCTCGGCGAGCGCTATGGAAGCCATCGGGACCGGCTTTGTTACTCTTACAGAGGCTGGAATTTCTCCCAGCAGCGACGATGGACCGACCCTTTCGCACTCGGCTGGAATTCTGGGCCACGGTCCCTCTACCTCTCTGCTAGTACTGGAGGACCCATGCCCTACCAGAGCTCGTTCCTTTCGAGATGCAGTTTCTGGTCCCACCACCAATTGATCTGTCGCAGACTGATGTTGGAGTCATTTCGGGACAAACAGCGTGGGACCGTCACCTGCTCCGAGGAGGCCAAGTTCAAGGTAAGTTTCCCTGAGCCCACTATTATTTCCCTAGCTCGGCAGTATAATAATGCTCTCATTTTGATGTTTTCCTTCACTGTCCCCTCCCTCCGGGATTTATCTGTCGGTCTGGTCAAATTAGGGTTCAAGGGTAGAGAGACTCATAAGTTCCTTAACTATAATCATTATTTACTCTTTTTTGAATTGAAAGAGGACTACAATTCGGTCTGGATTAAGACGCATCTCAATACCTTCGGATGCTCTGGTCGGGTGTTCAAATACACCCCCAATTTCTCTTTTCTAGAGGAATCCCCCATCGTACTGGTGTGGTGCAGCCTCCCAGGCCTCCTACCATATCTTTTCGACCCTTCCGCTCTCTCTTCGATTGCCAGCTGCATTGGCAATCCTATTGAGACTGATGCCGCTACGGCGAAGCACTCGAGGTTATCCATCGCACGGGTGTGCGTAAAAATTGATCTCAGGGACGATCTCATCAAGGAGATCGATCTCGACCAAGCGGGCAAGACCACTATCCATAAAGTGGTCTACGAGAGAGTCCCCCCATTTTTCTCCCTATGCAGTCATGTAAGACATGGGGCTGCGGAATGCTATACTAAGGGCAACAAGCCCTGACCTGCTTTGCCCCCCTCCCCCCGTCGACGTGTAGCGAGACAGGGTCCTTCTATCGCCCCGATGAGCCTTAAGGAGAAGGGCATGGCCTCAGCCCACGACCCCGACCCGAAGGGGCAAAAGGGCAAGGGCAAGGTCACCGCGGAGGGACAACTACCCAGGGTGGTTGACCTCGATAGGCCTAAGGCCAAAGCTACATGCCTTTTTCCCCCACCAGTCCCTCCAGTCAGCTACCATAGCTATCCATTCCCACTTTTCTGTGCTTGACTCAGAGTCGGAGGAAGAGTTCTGCATTTCCTCTGATCATCTGGGAGCATCGACCAGCTCCCCTTTGGAGGACGATGATCTATTAGGGGATGAATAGAGTCTCCTGCCATCCCACTATGTATCGAGGCCCCCCCTCCCTCCTCAGCTCTCATGATCGTAGAGCCCTCCCTCTACCTTAACTCTCTCCCTTGCCCACCAACTCAACCCCTTCTGACCCTACCTTCCACTTCCCAGTCATCCCCCGCTAGCGGGTCTGGCCCGTCTTTCCCACAGCGCCAAGCGCAGAGCGCCGAAGGATTGGAGCACCTACAGCTCATCCTCTTACCCCAAGAGTTTTCCCCTATACGATGGGGACCTTTACACTAGATCCAAGAGCACCGGAGACCACAGACCAGATCGATGACTGGACACAGCCTAACCATGGACAACTCCAGCTAGGCGGTCCCATTGACGTTTGACATGTCAGTCACATCGCCTCCATGGAATGCCCGCGGTCTGGCTAATAGGACCACCCTTGACTCACGTGAGCATAACCTTGACTATGCAGTTTTCTTAGAGCCTGACTCGTGACTCTTCTTTTGACGTATATTCACGACGGGATGGGAAACACCTCTAACAAGATTTAGTTTTTTCACTCGCGTGACTTTACTTGTCAGATCCTTCGAGATACTGATCAAGTCTTGCACGTGAAGCTCACCGCCGCCCATCTTCTGGAGCCGATCTTCCACACTTTGGTTTACGCCAGCTATGCGAGGGTTGGTCGCTATGACCTCTGGGAAACCATGCGTGAGATTGTTGAGAATATAGATGGATTACCGTGGATGATTAGCGGGGATTTCAACATATTCTTGCATCCCGATGAATGCATTGGTGGTGTATCGGACCACTCTGCAGAGATCTTAGACTTCTTGTATGTTGTATCGGATTGTGAGCTCATTGACGCTGGTTACGAAGGGGCTCCATTTATGTGGGAGAGGGCCGGAGTCAAGGAGAGGCTCAACAGCGCTCTCTACTCAGAGGCGTGGACGAGGGTGTTTGCGACCACGGTTGTAACGCACCTTACTCGAATTGGACCCAACCATGCCCCCCTTTTGATTCATTGTCGGTTCTCTATCTCCCCTCGATGAGCGCCCTTTCGTTTCCAGAACGTGTTGGTCCACCACCATTCCTACTACGATACTGTTAGAGCCTCTTGGCAGTAGGCTACGCACTTCTATGAGATGCGCAACCTGGAGGAGAAGCTCAAGAGACTCCGCTGCGCTTTGAAGCAGCATAACTGGACAATTTTTGGTGACATTTCTCAGCACCTTACTGCAGCTCAGACTGCGTATGCGGAGGCAGAACGGACCTATGATTTGGATTCTTCGCTAGATAATAGGTCCGAAATGCACCGCTGCCATGCTGAGTACCAGTTGCGCCTCCTCATGGAGGAAGATTTCTGGAAGCAGATGGCTGCTGTGCATTGGGTGGCAGATAGGGAGCGTAATACCAAATTCTTCCAGGGATTCGTGAGACAGAAGCGAGTCAAGTCGTATATCCATAGTGTCGAGGATAACGGGTCATTCGTGGCCCAGGAGTCCCATATACGAGAGTCTTCTAGGGCTTACTTCGATTCTCTCTTTTCCTCTGAGCGAGACTTGCTTACGCACCCCGACCCAGGCCTCTTCCCGATCATCCCGTAGTCGGTCGACCTTGTTGACCTCTGTGACCTCTCGAGTAAGAAGGAAGTCAGGGAGACTGTGTTTGGGATAGATCCCAACAGCGTCTCCGGACCGGATGGTTTTTCTTCCCTCTTCTTCTAGTCTTGCTGGGAGATTGTGGGTACTGACGTAGAGGACATTGTGAGGGATTTTTTCTCTGGCCACCAGATGCCAGAGTCCTTCATGCCTGCGACCATCATTTTGATCCCGAAGAGATCGGGACCTAGTACCTGGTCTGACTATAGACCTATCAGCCTTTGCAACATGACTAATAAGATCATTTCTATGATCCTCAACAGTCGCCTCGCCCCTCTTCTCCCCCACCTTGTCTCTCCAAACCAGAGTGGATTCATCAAGGATCGAGTCATTAGTGATAATATCCTTCTGGCTCAGGAGATGATACATGACATATCTCATGCGAATCGAACACGGACCCCGAACCTCGTGCTGAAGCTAGACATGGCCAAAGCATATGATAGGGTCGAGTGGTTGTTTCTCAGAGAGGTATTGTCTCGAATGGGATTCCCTAACTGTTGGATTATCTTTGTGGAGGCGTGTGTGGAACATTGCACATTCTCCGTTTTGATTAATGGTAGCCCCACGACCTTTTTCCCTTTTTCCTGCAGCCTTCGTCAAGGGGACCCCTAATCCCCCTCCCTTTTTGTTTTGGTGGCTGACTATCTCTCTCGCTGCCTTGACGGCTTCATTCGCGAGTTTCTGAGGATGACCTACAGCGCGCGTGGCTGTGGGCCTTCCATTTCCCGCCTTTCTTACACGGATGACATTATCATTTTCACTCGTGCGAATGATAATGGGCTAGTTGCTCTCATGAGTCTTTTAGACCACTACAGTGAGACATCTGGCCAGCTAGTCAGTGTTAGTAAGAGTACCTTTATCATGGACCACCATGTTGCAGACCACTGGGCTCCCCAGATTCACGAGCGTACTGGATTTGCTCGTGGGGACTTACCCATCCCTTACCTTGGGGTCCCCTTGTACAAAGGCCATCTTTCTCATGAGCTTTTTATTGACATCCGTCAGAGGATGATTGACCATATTTTTGGCTGGTCACATAGACACCTATCCTTCGAAGGCCGACTTGCTCTAATCAAGAGCACTCTCTGTGCCCTCCCTCTCCACATTCTCGCTGTGTTTAACCCCCACCAGTCTACGATTCATGAGTTAGATTAGATATTAGCCCGCTATTTTTATAGTTATGGCGAGAGCTCTCGAGGTCGGTGGCAGACCCACTGGGTGAAGTGGGACGCCATCTGTCATCCCCACTCTGAGGGTGGGCTCAGGATTCGGCGTTTCTCTGATATAGTTACTGCATTTCCCTACAGGATGTGGTGGCGCCTTAGGGAGGGCAAGTCCCTTTGGGCCCAATACCTCCTGAGGAAATATTGCCCTGGTGGTGCTGCTTATCCCTGCAGGGTGACAGCCACTGCTCGAGATAGTCGACAGTGGAGACGTCTCACCATTGTTGGCAGGTGTGCTCAGGAGCACATTTTTTGGACCTTGGATTCTGGGGAGGTTAGCTTCTAGGATGAGTGGTGATTCGGCGAGGCTCCTCTCTCGAGTACTAGGCCAGTCACTCACCTGCATTTCATGCAGGTGAAGGACCTTTGGACAGGAAGGTTTTGGGATAGAGACAAGATGGAGGTTATTCTTGGTAAGGGTGGGGGTTTTAGTAGTCTAGAGATTGATCAGATCTGACAGATTCCCATTCTGGAGGGAGGTTTGGATGGCATGAGGTGAAGACTTACATCTTCGGGTGCATTCTCTACGTCATCAGCCTGGGGAGAAGTGAGGCTGAGAAAACGGCCAAACTGCCTCTTTGGGGCCATATGGACCGACCTTCTCACCCCGACCATTTCTGTCTTTTTGTGGCGCATCATATTACAGCGCATTCCCATTGATACGATGATGCAGGCGAGAGGGTTCTCCTTCCTCTCCTGCTGTCATTGTTGTGCTGAGATCGGTACCTTTGAGATCGAGACTTTCACCCATTTTTCCTTGACAGTGAGACTATGAGGAGAGTGTGGGAGCACTATGCTAGATATACTCATATACCCCTACCCACTACAGACAGTTGTTTTGAGCTTCTGAGTTTTTTCATACACCGCACACACAGTAGACGCGTGGGCTTTCTTATTCAATGTCTGATCCTAGGGGCCACCTGGACAGAAAGGAATAACGCGAAGCATAAGGATATTATATTTTCTTGTGCTCACATTATTTTGCAGGTTGACAGACACCTCTCTCTCCTCACTGCCCTGGGTAGACTCACGACGAGAGACTGGACAGGGTGTACCCTGCCCCATCATTGGAGACCACCACCTTCTTTAACAGTCTAGCATCCACAACCTAGGATTGTTGTTTGGCTAAAATCCAAGGCCCCTTGGGTTAAGCTAAACACTGATGGCGCTTTCGACAGACATACCGGAACTGCTGGAGGAGGTGGCCTGATTAAGGATCATGGTGGGGCACTCATCTCTGCCTTCGATGGGACACTTCGGGCCTCCTCGATTTATGATACAGAGATTCGGGCGCTCCAGATTGGTCTCGAGATTGCCGCCTCGATCTCCTCTCATGTCTGGATAGAGACGGATGTTGCGGTTGTCATCACACTTTTGACATCTGGCCACCAAGGCTCATGGTAGATCCATCATCCTCTTATGCATTTCAGAGACACCCTCCGCTCGATCCATTACCAAGTCTCATATATATTCTGGGAGGGGAATCGGCCTGCTGATTTTCTTGCTAGCTCGGGGGGCATCTATATCCCAGAGATGTACCCTTCTTCCTGAGGACATTCCCCTCCGACTTCGGACGCTCATTCGGATGGACCAGTTAGAGTACCCATCCTTCAGATTTGGTCGACTGCCACCACCTGCCCCTGAATAGATTTGACATTTGGGATCTTTTATGAGGATTTGATTTTAGACCCATAGCGGATATTTTTGAGATCCTTGTATTTTTTATTTTATTTTCTCTACTTTTAATGTTGCTTTATGTTTTTCCGACATGGATGTAGAACATTGACTTTTTAGCCCTAGCTAGGCCATTATATTCATAGGTCGGGGGTGTAGCCTCAACCCCCTATCCCATTATGGGATGTTTGTATAATATATATAATAGCTTTATGGTTGTATGAGTCATCTTTATGATTCATCGGCCTTGTTACCTATTCAAGATTCCATTTGAGAATTACAACTTCATAGTTGTTTAAGTCTACTTCGTACTCGTGGGCTTCATATCCTACCCGAGATTCCACTTGAGGATTACAACTTCGTAGTTGTTTAAGTCGACTTCGTAGTCGTGGGCATCATAGCCCATTCGAGATTCCACTTCGATAATTACAACTTTGTAGTTGTTTAAGTCGACTTCGTAGTAGTGGGCTTCATAGCCTACTCGAGATTCCTCTGGAGAATTACAACTTCGTAGTTGTTTAAGTTAGTCGGCTTTATAGCCTACTCGAGATTCCACTCGAGAATTATAACTTCGTAGTTGTTTAAGTCAACTTTGTAGTCATGGGCTTCATAGCCTACTCGAAATTCCACTCGAGAGTTACAACTTCACAGTTGTTTAAGTTAGTCGGCTTTATAGTCGTTTTGAAAAATTCAGTTTTTTGAGTAATCTTAATCGGATAGACATGGAAATGTAAAAGGCACAATTTGAAGCATAAATCTGAAATCATTGCATTACTAGATTTTAATTGAACATTGTTTAGTACAAAAGAGTTTAAAACACTGCCTTAAGCGTAAAAGCGTTTGAGATGGATCATATGCCAGGATCACGGCAACTGTAGACCTTCCCCATCTTCGAGTTCGTATGCCCCTCTCTCGAGAACTTTTGTGACTGTGAAAGGTCCTTCCCAATTGGCTTCGGGCTTTCCAACATGCTTGAGGGCATCCGCCCATTTGAGAATAAGGTCACTTACTTGGAAATGCCGGGTTCGAACTTTATTGTCGAAGGCTGCGTGCATCTTTTGTTTGTACTCGACGGACCATACCAAAGCTTCCTCTCACCCTTCCTCGATTAATTCAAGGGCTTCCTCAACCATTTCCTCATTTTTCTTCTCTTTGTAGAATGTCGACCGGTGAGAATGTAAGCCAACTTCAATGGGCAGGAGCGCGTCCATTCCATAGACCATGTGGAACGGGGATTGACCGGTTGAACTTCTCGGAATCGTCCGATAAGCCCAAAGAACTGTTGTTAGCTCATCGACCCATGCTCCTGATTCTTTTTCCAATCTCTTCTTGAATCCTTGGAGGATGGCTAGGTTTGTCACTTTGACCTGGCCATTCGCTTGGGGATGCGCAACCGAGGCAAACTGTTGCTTAATGCCAATGTCGAGACACCACGCATGGATCCTCCTTCCTTGAAATTGAGTTCCATTATCTGAAATCAATATTTTCGAGACTCCGAATTGACAGCAGATGTTGTTGAATAAGAATTGTATCATTTTTTCTTCAGTGATCTTTGCCAAGGGCTCTGCCTCGACCCACTTGCTGAAGTAGTCAACCGCGACTACGAGGAATTTCCTTTACTTTGTTCCCATAGGCAACGAACCCACTATGTTGATTCTCCATTGAGCAAAAGGGATTGGGCAGTTAATCGTCGTCATGGTTTCATCCAGGATATGGGGGATTGGACCGTGACGCTGCCATCTCTTGCACCCTCGCACTAACTGTTCGGCCATCTTCCGAATTCTTGGCCAGTAATAGCCCGCTCGCAGAGCTTTGCCAGCTAAGGCTCGAGATCCTGCGTGCCCTGCAACACCCTTCATGGATTTCTTTTAGGACATGACTCCCTTCTTTTTAGGAAACGCATCGTAGGTGAGGCCCAGTCATCGACTTCTTATACAAGACCCTATCAACTTTAAAGTACTTAGTTAGATACCGGGTAGCTTTCTCCGCTTCTTTCTTATCTCTTGAAAGTATACAGCCCTGCAAAAGCTCATGAATCGACTTCCTCCAATCGTCTTCCTCATCGACTTCTATTGTTTCGCCAAGGACACTTCCTTCCAGGTGTATCGTGGTAATATGGCCCCCCATCTTTTCTTCATTGGAACTTGCGATCCTCGCGAGCCAATCGGCTCGCTTGTTCTCTTCTCGTGGGACTTGTGTTAACTCAAATTTTTCTAGGATTTGTATGAGGCTTTGAATTTCCTCGACATATTCAACATTCTGTCCTCCTTTATCTCCCAATTCCCTGACACCTGGCCCATGACAAGTTGTGAGTCAGAATGGGACTTGATGTATGTTGCTCCACCACCGATTGTGAGTTGAATCCCTTTGATTAGTACCTCATACTCTGCCTCATTGTTCGAGGCCTTGAATCCCATCCTGATGGCAAAGTCGAGTTGCTCACCTTCGGGGGACACGAGGACAATACTCAGGCCTAACCCTTTAGCCACCGAAGATCCATCGACATGCATGATCTATTTCTTTTCTTCTCTCTTGGTACCATCTTAGATAAAGTCTGCCAAGGCTTGAGCCTTTATGGCTCACCTAGGCTAATATCAGATGGAGTATTCGCTTAGATCGACTACCCATTTCACAAGCCGACCTGAGACTGTAGGTCGACCCAAGGTTTCTCCAAGCTGAAAGTTCGTCCACACTACTATCGCATAATTTAGAAAATATGGCCTCAACTTCTTAGCCATTATTACCAAAGTCAAAGCGGCTTTCTCGACTTCAGAATATCTTGTCTCAGCTCCTTGGAGTACTCGACTGGTGTAGTATATGGATTGCAGGAAGCCTCGTTCTTCTCGCAGTAAAACCGAACTTATCGAAACCATCCCCACCGAGATGTATAACACTAATTCGTCTCCAGGCTCAGGTTTTGTTAACAAAGGTAACTCGCTCAAGAATTCTTTCAATTTTCAAACGCCACCTGAGCTCCTTCACTCCATACAAAAGTCGTCTTCTTCTTAAGTAACTTGAAGAATGGGAAACTTCTCTCCGCTGCTCGAGCAATGAACCTGCTTAACCCAGCAATCCGACCAGTCAGCACTTGCATCTCCCTTACATTCCTTGATGGCGCCATGTCCCTTCACCTTATCCTTATTTACTTCAATCCCCCTCTCCGTGATGACATATCCCAGGAATCGCCCTGCCTTCACTCCAAAGGCACACTTGCTTGGACTCAGCTTCATTTCGAATGCTCTAAGGGTTTCAAAAGTCTCTCTCAAGTCGGTCGGATGAGAAATCGAGGATTTGCTCTTCACCAGGATATCGTCGACATATACTTCCATATTTCGTCCAATCTGGGCTTTTGAGCATTCGGTCCATTATCCTCTGGTAAGTTACTCCTGTGTTCTTGAGTCCAAAGGGCCTGACGACATAGTAGTATGTCCCCTTACTCGTCATGAAGCTCATTTTCCTTTGGTCCTCTGGGGCAAGGAAATTTGTTGATACTCTTGAGATGCATCCATCATAATTAGCAATTCACAACCAGTCGTGTAATCGACTAGTTGATCGATTTGTTGTAAGGGATAATGATCTTTGGAGCACGCCAAGTTTAAATCTCAAAAGTTGATGCACATGCGCCATTTGTTTAGTGCCTTTCTTACCATCACCATATACGATATCCATTCCGAGAATTGGATTTCCTTGATTGTTTGGCTTTTGATAGCTTATCTACCTCCACTTCGATTGCCTTGTCGATCTCAGGTTTGACGTTGGTATTCTGAAGTCGAGAAAGCCGCTTTCTTCGATTTTCTTGTTGATCTCAGCTTATCTACCTCCACTCGATTGCTTTACAGGTTTTCGGAGGGGGTCGACATTGAGCTTGGTTCCATCACTTCTGGGCTGATTCCCCGTCAACTCCTCCGTGGAGAAGGCAAATATGTCCCTAAATTCTTTCAACAGTTCTACCAATTGTTTGTGCAGCTCATCCTCCAACTCTTTCCCAACATTGGTGGTTTGGTCATCCCTCTCCCCAATTTGGATCTCCATCAACTCTCCATGCAGAAGGTCACTCCCTTTGGGCCTTTTCTCACTGGACATAAGTTTTTTCCCTTCTCTGATCTCTGGTCGCTGGTTGGTTTTTATTGCTATCTGATAGCGGGTTCGTGATAGCTTTTGATCTCCTCGAACCTCTCCGACTCGATCTCCTACGGGAAACTTTAACTTTATATGATAAGTAGATACCACTGCTTGGAACGCGTTCAACGTTGGCATCCCTAGAATCACATTGTAGGCTGACTCGACATCTACTACCATGAATCTCACCATTTTGACTTTCCGTAAGTCTCCTTCTCCCAGGACGACTGCGAGCATGGTTTCTCC
Organism: Striga hermonthica; assembly: GCA_902706635.1. Taxonomy (NCBI): domain Eukaryota; kingdom Viridiplantae; phylum Streptophyta; class Magnoliopsida; order Lamiales; family Orobanchaceae; genus Striga; species Striga hermonthica. Next base: position 36,932 of record CACSLK010027834.1, read on the forward strand.
TAGGGGCGCGACTTCTGACCCAAAGAGCGATGTGTGGAGGGGTGTTAGTTCGAGATCAAGCTCCATCCTCTTAAGGTAATCATAGAAAATCACGTTCATATAACTTCCAGTGTCGACAAACACCCTATGTACCTCATGACACCTGGGCCGTGATCATTAGAGCATCGTTATGTGGCCTTTCGACTTCACCTATATCTGCTAGCCCGAAGTTCATCACCGGGCCGTTTTCACTCGACTCTCCTATGGTGCCCCCAAGCGTATGCCTTTCTGGCTCAATTTGAATCTCCGTTAGTCGGTCTATCGAATATCATATGGATTACCCCTCTCTTCTGGGGGAGTTCCTCCTTCTCGGGTGTTCTTGCCCTCTTGCGAGGGCTCCTGCTTCTTTCCCTTCGCCGAATGGTCCTCTCTCGATCCTTATAAATGAACTCGGCCCGCCTTAATTAGTCTTTCGATTTCGTCTTTTAGGTGCCTGCAATCATCAATGTTATGCCTATAGTCTTTATGGAATCGACAATACAATTTACTTTTGAGTTTTGTTGGTCCATCATTTCTCGTTCGAGGCCATCTGACTGTTGGGGTATACAGTAAAGCAAACTTTTATGTGAGCTTATGGAATGTATTTATTCGATTTCCCATTTGACTGAAATAAATATTTTCACATTAATGCGATCTTTATGATTGCTTGTATGCTAAATGTCCAATTATCTTATATTGTAGACAATATGGTGTGTTAGTAGTCACACAGAAGATTACATTGTCGGTCCATTGTAAGATATAAATGGTATTCAAAACTAAGATAGTTACGGACATGACTATCGGTGTAGGTTGTAGTATAAACTAGATGTAGCTTGTCTTGGCTATTGTTTTATACTAGTGCGTTGCGTCACATTGAATGGATCACAGTTGAGATTTGTTCTTCTGTTTTGACTATCATGAAGAATCTAGGTCTCGGTGACTCTACTAATTCTTAACCCTATCTGTGATACTTAGATATGTGGGATAATATTTTGTTACTTTGGTTTACCATGGGTGAGAACCAAGTATTGGTTCAATATGTTCCGAGTCTTGGGTAACAACATTATCTTCATGATATCTATTTATTGGCATTAGGGCCCCGTATCCTGGACATCCAGGTTGATGACATCCCCTTAAGGAACTCATAAAGATTATCGTATAAACCCTGCAGGTGGATTTAATCCGTACGATAATAAGGTTGAGTTGTACTATTTAAGGAATAAAATATATTAATTAATTAAAGCAGTCAGAAGCTTTAATAATTAATGGGCGTGCGATATCTTAAACAAGGGGAATTATATCGAGTCTAATAGAAGCCCTGATTCATTTCGGGATAGGACGGGAGTGCAATATTAATTCTCTAGTGGAATGAATTAATATTTACAGGCCAAATTGTATTCTGGGCTGAACATAAGAATTTGGGCCTGTAGGGAGCCTAAACCCTATACCTTCGAAGAGATCCCTTGTTTGACCCAAGGACTCTATAAAAGGAGGGATTGCACATGTTTTTGAACCCTAACAATTACTTCACGTCGTCATCCATCCTGCGTCCAAGCGTGGTTGGGACACAGACTAGAAGATTGCTCAGATCGAAACAAAGCCTCGAAGAAAGGTATATTTTTGTTCGTCCTTTAAGAGCATGACTAGGGTTATTTGAAATCATGTATGTATGTGTTTTGGTATCCGATATCGATCCGTGGGAAGGACTACCTCGTTGGCGTGTTCCAGCAATTGGTATCAGAGCCGCGGTTTCATGGACTATCGGCTCTGCCTGAGACATGTAGTTATTTCGTTTATTCGTTTTCAATCATGTTTATGGTATGGATGAATATGGTTTCTATCACAGCCCTTATGTATTATTGTAATCGTTTTTCCCACCAGATAATAAGCGTGAGTAGTATAGGCGATTTTATAGACTTTCACCGGGGGCATTTTCGTCGGCAAAAACCGTTTTGGCCATAACTTTAGCTACAGGTGTCTGATTTCAGCCCATAATACCATTTTGGAAATGGGAGAGTGAGATCTACATATGCCATTGCTTCGCTAGGACAGCTTGTGGCGGGATCAAATTCTATTGTCTAGATGAAGTTTTCGGCCCTTTTCTATCGGTGGGTGCGGACATTGCGTGAATGGCCCGATTTACGCGAGATGCCTATTCGAGTGTTCATCCACGACCTTGCTGAATCATGTAATAGCTTTGATAGGCTGTTACTGGTTGGTTTTTAAGAGGGTGCGATAGATGTTTTAATTTTTGCAATTTTATCGCTTTGTGGATGCCGATTTAATTTTTGTTAGAGCATGTTTAATTGATTATGTATCTAGTTGATTTAAATCGATTTTCCGACATGCTATAAATCATGTGAATAGGTGCTATAAATTCTTAGTAAACTGTTATTGCTTATGTTTTAAATTTTAGGAGCATGCTAGGATTTATGTGATTTGCGTGTTAGGAGCATGATAGGAATTTTATTATTTCTATTGCATGCTGATAAAAACCTTCAAGTAAAAATGACTAAGTGAGTTTAATATGAATTTTAATTAATTTGTTTAGCCTCCTCAATTGGTCTTTAAGTAAGGTGGTTGTCGCTCACAGGACCCTGGGAGTCTCTCCCTAACGGACGTGGCATTCACGAGCTTACTAGATAAGAGTTCTATTCAAACGAATTAATCTTTAGGTGATGTGAGTGGCATACGAGTGACCCATGGGGTCTTCTCCCTAATGGATAGTGTCATTCATAAGCTCACCGGTAAAGATTATTTCGAGATAACCGTAGAAAATTATTTACAAGCGATGTGTCTTCCCCATCGGTAGGTTCATCAATTGTGGGTGATTGTTCTTGGGGTTAAATTTTGGTCATCACTTAGATGTGAATTTTAATATAACTCCACAACGGAGTCGCTGTTTTGATTCACATGGCAGTGTTATAATTTCGACTATTAATTTAATTCGCCATAAGGACAGGTTGGTGTGCAATTGAGATTAATGACTAGGTGTCTACTTGATTAACATATGTGTAAACGTCCACCAACATGGCTTGTATATGTATTCGTTAAGTTGTAGGAGGTTGCATTAAATAATTGTTTTTTGAAGGTTTCCATATTTTATGCTTCATTTTTATGTGAATTGTTGCTGACGTGTTTGCAATTATTTATTTCAGTTATTCATCATGTCATTCAATCCGCTTATGGTCATTCTCAATCAAAACAAGCTTACTTGTCCAAATTATTTGGACTGGAAGAGAAATCTGGATATTGTCCTTATTGCTGATGAGCACAAGTTTATGCTCACCACTCCTGCTCCTGCTCTTTTGAGCGCCATATCGTCTGAAGGGGAAAGAGAGGCTCATCGGAAGTGTCATAAAGCTGATGTGATGGCTTGTTGCTACATCTTGGCATCTATGTCAAATGTTTTGCAACCGCAGAATCACACCATGCCTACTACTGCTGACATGATATTGAGCCTCAAGGAACTCTTTAGTGAGCAAGATAGGGCTGCTCGTTTTGATGCTATGAGGAAGATTATGTCTTTTGTCATGCCAGAGGGAGCTTCTGTGTGAGAGCATGTTCTCAAGATGATAAAATATCTGAATGAGATAGATGTGCTCGGAGGAAATATCGATGGCGAAGCCAAGATAGATATCATCTTGCACTCTCTCCCGAAGTCCTATGAGAACTTCTGCCTAAATGCAATCATGAATAAGAAGGGCTATACTCTAGCCGAGCTTCTTACGGACATGGTTGCAGCGGAGGGTCTTATGGGAAGGGAACCACAAACTCATGTTTCTGTACAAGCTGGACCTTCTTCGTCAAAAGGTGGGAAGAAGAAAAAGCACGTTTAGAAAAAGAGTGGTGGAACCAATGGGACTAGTGGGAGCAGTGAGAATGATGGGAGCAAGGCTGTAGCGCCTTCTAGTGGTGTGGTGAAGCCAAAAAACAAGTGCTTCAAATACAACAAGACAGGACATTGGAAGACAGATTGTTCCCTCAAAGACGTTCCTAGTACGTCTCTTGCTTTAGTTGTTGAAACATGTTTTTCTGCTTGTTCTACCAGTTCTTGGATAGTAGATACAGGAGCCACTGATCATGTTTGTTATACTTTGCAGGGGCGAGATTACCATCAGCTTGGAAAATGCTGCACGAGTGGTGGTGGTTGCAGTGGGAGATGTGCACTTATCTTTTTCTGATTCTGTTTTAGTATTAAAGAATGCTTTGTACGTGTCGAGTTTTTGGAAGAATTTAATTTCGGTTTCGAAGCTGTTTTTGGATGGATATTCAGTTATTTTTAATGACAATGTTGTTATTATGAGAAATAACTCTTTTATCTGTTTTGGCATGTTGGTTAACAATCTTTATACTATTACTTGTGCATATCATACTGTGACTGAGGCTCATGCATCTTCATCACTAATCAAGAGAAAGGAACCTTCTCAGTCAAATCAGACATATCTTTGGCACCTAAGGCTGGGTCATGTCAATCTAAGGAGGATCCAAAGGTTGGTAGGTAATGGCTTCTTGGACTCTCTCTAAGTTGAACCATTTTCAGTCTGCGAATCCTGTTTGGAAGGCAAGATTACTTCTAAGCCATTTAAGGCCAAGGGGAATAGGTCCAATGATGTGTTGGAATTGATTCACTCTGATTTGTGTGGGCATATGTCTATTCGAGCTAGAGGTGGTTTTGAGTATTTCGTTACTTTTATTGACGATTACTCAAGATATGGGTACATTTACTTGATGCGCCGCAAGTCTGAATGCTTTGACAAGTTCAAAGAATTCAAGGCAAAAGCGGAGAACCATCAAGGTATAAGTATCAAGTCACTGCGATCTAATCGTATTGGCGAATACCTTAGCAATGAATTTAGGCAATACTTATTAGAGAATGGGATTACATCCCAGCTGATTGTGCATGGTACTCCCCAACAGAATAGCGTAGTAGAGAGAGGGAATAGGACTCTATTAGAAATGGTGAGATCGATGATGAGCTATGCTTCATTACCTACCTCGTTTTGGGGATATTCCTTTGAAACAACACCGTACCTTCTTAATTTTGTACCTTTTAAATCAGTTCTGAAAACTCCAATAGAATTATTTTCCGTGTGCAAGCCCAGTTTAAACCACATTTGGATTTGGGGCTGCCCAGCACATGTATTGGATAAGGAAGCTGATAAGTTGGCACCTAGAACAGAAGTACAAATGTTTGTAGGTTACCCAAAGGGAACGAGAGGTTGTTACTTTTATAGTCCTAAAGATCAGAGGGTTGTGGTTAGCACCAATTCCCGGTTTTTAGAAGAAGACTATATGAGTGAGCATAAGTGCAAGAGTGAGATTATTCTCAAAGAGTGGAGGGAAGACAATGACATACCGAGTGTGCAAGAGGATATACCATAAGAGACTGCACAACATGTTGACTCTGATGTATTTACACCTGAATTGCCTCGTCATAGTGGGAGGGTTGTTCATCAGCCCAATCATTTCATGTTTGTGGGAGAGTCTTCGAACTTCATCCAAAGTGAAGATCATGATAGTAATCCCTGGACCTATAATAAGGCAATCCAAGACATAGATGCAGATTCTTGGCAGAAATCTATGGATTCTGAGATTGAATCTGTAGATGCTATGGAGGTATACGACCTTAGGGACCTTACTGAAGGTAAGAAAGCCATTAGGTGCAAATGGGTCTATAGGCGTAATAGAGGATCTGACGGGAAGGTTATATCATTCAAAGCACGGTTGGCTACAAAGTGTTTCAATGAGAAAGAGGGAATCGATTATGATGAGACCTTTTCAGCAGTAGCCATGCTTAAGTCGATTCAGATTCTCTTATCTATAGCAAGTCACATGCACTATGAGGTTTGGCAAATGGATGTCAAGACAGCGTTCCTTAACTGAAACTTGGATGAAGACATCAATATGCAGCAACTCGAGGGTTATGTGAAGAAAGGCCAAGAGCATCGAGTATGGAAGCTAAAGAAGTCTCTTTATGGACTAAAACAAGCTCTAGGTCTTGGAATATTCGTTTTGACATGGTGATCAAGTGATATGGATTTGATCAATGTCCAGACGAAAGTTGTGTATACAAAAAGAGCAACAGAAACGTAGTGGTATTCTTAGTACTATACGTTGATGATATTCTTCTCATTGGCAACGATGTCAAGATTTTGTCAGACGTAAAGGTATTGCTTTCATAACAGTTTCAAATGAAGGACTTGGGCGAGGCATCGTACATTCTTGGAATCAAGGTCATTCGTGGCAGGAAGAAGAGAATGTTGTGTCTATCTCAAGCTGCTTACATTGATACTGTGATTGCTCGTTTCAGCATGTAGAACTCCAAGAAAGCGTTGCTACATTTTCGGCATGGAGTTCCTCTATCTAAGGATATGTGTTTGAAGACACAAAAGGGGATAGAGGAAATGGCTAAGGTTCCTTAAGCTTCGGCTATGGAAAGCCTTATGTATGCCATGTTGTGCACGAGTCTTGATATTTGCCATGCAGTTGGCATGGTTGCGAGATATCAGTCTAACCCTGGTCAAGGACACTAGACTGCGGTAAAGCATATTCTCAAGTATCTGAAAAGAACTCGGGATTATATGCTTTGTTACCAGTCAGACGGTCTAACTCCTTTGGGTTACACAGATTTTGATTTCCAAGCTGATCGAGATAAAAGAAAGTTGACCTCGGGTTATGTGTTTATGATGGGAGGCAGAGCGATCTCATGGAGGAGTGTGAAGCGGAAATGCATCGTAGATTTTACCATGGAAGCTGAATACGTTGTTGCTTCAGAAGCAACAAAGGAGGCTGTTTGGCTCAAGATCTTCTTACTGGACTTAGGGGTATCTTCGAGTGTGCCTAGGTGTATCACAATTTATTTTGACAACGCTGGTGCAGTTGCAAACTCGAGAGAACCCCGATAACATAAGGCCAGTAAACACATCGAGAGAAAGTACCACCTTATACGAGTAAAACGAAGAGATGTGGTTGTGAAGGAGATAGCATTGTTGGATAACCTAGCTGATCCTTTCACAAAGACTCTAACTGTTTGTCTTCGAGAAACACGTAGATGGTCTTCGTTTACGATATGTTGCAGCTAGACTTTAAGTATAAGTGGGAGAATTGTCATGGCATGTGTTTGTATACTAAAAGTTTAGCTTTAGTATAAGTGGGAGTTTGTTAGGGTACACAGTAAAGAAATCTTTTATGTGAGCTTTTGGATTGTATTTATTCGATTTCCCATTTGACTAAAATAAATGTTTTCACATTGATACATTCTTTATGATTGCTTGTATGCTAAATGTCCAATTATCTTATATTGTAGACATTGTGGCGTGTTAGTAGTCACACAGAAGACTATATTGTCGGTCCCTTATAAGATATAAATGGTATTCACAGCTGAGATAGTTATGGACATGACTATCGGTGTAGGTTGTAGTATAAATTGGATGTAGCTTGTCTTGGCTATTGGTTTATACTAGTGCGCTGCGTCGCATTGAATGGATCACAGTTGAGACGTGTTCTTCTGTTCTGACTATCATGAAGAACCTAGGTCTCGGTGACTCTACTAATTCTTAACCCTAACTGTAATACTTAGATATGTGGGATAATTGTTTGTTACTTTGATTTACCATGGGTGAGAACCAAGTATTGGTTCAATATGCTCCGTATCTTGGGTAACAACATTATCTGCATGATATCTATTTATTGCCATGAGGGCACCGTGTCCTGGACATCCAGGTTGATGACGTCCCCTTAAGGAACTCATAAAGATTATCGTATAAACCCTGCAGGTGGATTTAATCTGTACGATAATAAGGTTAAAAGGTACTACTTAAGGAATAAAAGATATTAATTAATTAAAGCAGTCAAAAGCTTTAATAATTAATGGACGTGCGATATCTAAAACAGGGAGAATTATATCGAGTCCAATAGAAGCCCTGATTCATTTCGGGATAGGACGGGAGTACAATATTAATTCTCTAGTGGAATGAATTAATATTTACAGGCCAAATTGTGTTCTGGGCTGAACAAAATAATTTGGGCCTGTAGAGAGCCCAAACCCTATACCTTTTAAGAGATCCCTAGTCTGGCCCAAGGACTCTATAAAAGGAGGGATTGCACACGTTCTTGAACCATAACAATTAATTCACGTCTTCAGCCACCACAACAACGTGGGAGAAGGGAGAACGAAATGTGAAGGGTTCAGAGAGGAACAAAACCAATCCACTCCTTGCTACCGTTTGGAGGATCGTCGTCCATCTGACGTCCAAGCTTGGTCGGGACACAGACTAGAAGATCGCTCAGATTGAATCAAAGCCTCGAAGAAAGGTATATTTTTTGTTCGTCCTTTAGGAGCATGTGTAGGGTTATTTGAAATCATGTATGTACGTGTTTTGGTAACCGATATCGATCCGTGGGATGGACTGCCTCGTCGGCGTGTTCCAGCACTGACGACATTGTCATGGATCTCCCTCTCCATTACCTTCAAAATTATTTCTTGCGGCGCCGACAAGGGGTTATATTGAGTCGACCTCCATCCTCTCGGCTGCCCCTCCCTTTCTGCTTTTGGGGATCCATTCCTTCTCTACTGTCGATCTTGGTTTTTTATCCCTCTTCTTGTCCCGGGGTTCAATTTTTGCCTTTGCTGCTTACAAGAAGTCGGCTTCCGCCTCCTCGACATTCATGTATTTAGCACACCTTCCCAATTCAAAAGTTATTCCAGGTTGTTTTGCCAAGGAGTTTCTGCACGACCCTGGGAGTAGTCCTCTAGTGAGTCCACCCGACTTAATTTCCTCAGCGGCCAAGGGTACATCGACACACGCCCGCGTGTACCTCACCACAAAGTCCTATAGTGATTCTCCTTCCTTTTTCTGCATACCTATCAAGGTAAGATAAGACTTCTCCTGAGCCTTTACACTCAGAATTGGTTCAAGAAAATCGAGCTAAACCCGTCAAAATCCCTGACAGCGCCTGGGGGCAGTTGGTGGAACCAGTCTTATGCGGGTCCTTGCAGTTTTATCAGAAACGCTCGACATTGGACAGAGTCATTGTAATAATGCAACAGTGCCATGTTCTCAAAACTTTGTAGGTGTTGAGAGGGGTCAGTCGACCTGTTATACCAAATATTAAGTTCTCCAAACCCTTGTATCAAGTCGACATCTAAAATATTTTGCGAGAATGGGTGTCCTCTGGAGCTCCCAGTTTTTCTCCCCTCAACTCGTGCCTCCAAATCCCACACTTGAGCCATCAATTGCTCCAGAGTATCATTCTTTGCCTGTAGATTAACATTTTTGACAGAGGACTCTTCCTCGTCCACCCTCCTACTCTGCCTCTCATGGAATTGTGCTTGTTGTTCGCGTTCATGGGGTGGTTGCTTATTCCTTGGTTGCTCGGGCCTAGGTTGCTCGACTGGAACCTGTTTGAGTTGGGCCGCCACCGCTTCTGCGATCATCTTCTGCATTTCGCTCCTCGTCAAGGTTATCGTTTGATTCTCAACTTGGGGCACTGGCTTCACCACCTGATTCGTCATCCCAGGTTGTATCCCCAAGCTCAACGATATCTCAGTCGACTCTTGCTCGTCAACTCCAGCATTGTTGCTTTTCACATGGCATGTTCCTCCTTGTGTTAGCGCCAGAATATTAACCTGAGGTGGGGTAATAGGCGTCTTTTCCTCTGCACGCGCTCCTAACTGCGCGTACCCACCGAACGGTGGGAATCCAAACACTTGAAGCGGTGGTTTGGAGCTGGGAACCGGCGGAGGTCGTTTGTCTGATCACGCCCCCCTGAAATCCTCACTCAGATTCCTCTACAGTCCTTCCTTTTCGGCCATTTCCAAACAGATCTGAACCAGGCGTAAATCTCTTGCTACTCTTGAGAGCTCCCCACAGACGACGCCAATTTGATGGGTCTCCGATCTGTTCGAATCGCCTTTAAATCGCCTTCAAGTTGAACCAAACACCTGCAAGAACTCAACAACAGAAGTGTTTCTAGTGAAGAGCCTCCGACGCTCAAGTCAGTATGAGAGTGGTGAAGATGAGCTATACTCAGTAGGAGCAGTAGCTGAAAGTGAATGGAGAGAATGAAAGTTAGGGTTTGGAGTTACCTTGCCTCCTTTATAGAAGGGCGGATCATTTACCTGAAGTCCCTAAAATACCCTGGCCGACTTACATGAAGTGTCCAAAATGCCCTAGTCGTTTCACATTCCATCCACTCCCCAGTCATCATCTAGATTCCTTCTTATCGTTAGTGGATTCACTCCTGTTGGGATTTTCCCCTATGATACATTAAAGTATGTAGAACTCTTCGAAATCCTTGATATCCCGAGATGTTATAACTCGACTTTGGGTATAGTCGAGTCGACTTGTGTCATTCCCTAATGTTTATACATCACACCATGCCTCTGTTTCTGGGAGAAGTCGACTCCTGAAGGTCGACTGAGGGCATCCTCTAGGGCTCGTTGAGCCGGGGACAGTTTCTGGAAGATTCACAGAGAAAGTCGACTTTAGGAAAGTCGACTTACAGATGTCGATCGGTACGGGTCGACTAATATAATATCCATTCTATTAAATAATTAGACCCAAACCGCTATGCTATAGCGTGGCTATATCAATGAGTATATGCGGACCATGCAGGCAGAGGTGATGTAATATCCCGACTTTTTATCAGTATAATAATATTTTAGTTTTGATATTTTTTCGGAATTATTTATTTTCAGTTATTTCAGTCAAGATTACCGGAAACTATTTTCGACGTACCGTTTACGTTCGAAATAATTTTTGTAATTAGTATTAGGCTTAATTAATTGATTAAGCCTTAATTTGTGATTAGGGATAATAAATCACGAGATTAGCTTAATTGTTCGGATTTTATTCCAAGCCAAGCTAATTGCCGTGCACATTGTGTGTTATGCCGTGTGCTATGTGTAAGTGTTAGTGATTTTGGTGCAATTCATGCAAGGCCGTGTATATAAGAGTTATGAGGTTCGGTCCATATGCATTTGAAATTGCCGTGTGCTCCATGTGGTGTCTTGGTCAAGATTCCCTCCCAACATATTTCATGAAAGCCGTGCACCATCCCTTGTCATTTTGCTAGCAATAGTCCAAGATTCCTCTCCCACCTTGTCCTTTTCCTTAATGCCGTGGGAGTTTGTGTAGTATTGTTCTTAGTGCATTTTGTTTTAAAATGCCGTGCATGTTGGTGCAATGTCCGAGCATCTCTCCTTCCTTGGTGCATTCACGTAACCACTTAAGGCCAAGAAAAGGGTGGGCATGCTTGACAAGTGGCCAAGCTTCGGGTGCATGGGGGAGAGGTGTCATAAGGCCTTGACCCTTTTAGTCTTTCGGCCGCGCATATAGAGGGAGTGTTGGAGAAATTTTCCATCTTCTTGCACGCCCAAATTTCTATTGCCGAGAGTTAAGTGAGAGTTTAGTGAGAGTTGGGGTTTTTCTCGCAAGCAATTGCCGAGAGCACCGTTCACACCGCTAGCTTCCGCACGCTACCACACGCAACACCGCAAGGCGCACGCGCGAAGGGCCACGACCGAGAGCTCGGGTGTTCGAAGAGTTTAGTCCGTAGGCTTATCAAGAGGTAAGTTCATATAAATTCGTTTTGCCGAGTGTAGCATGTTCATTAAGCTATTTTATTAGTAGCATGCATGCGAATTATGAATAGCCGTAGCCATAGCCGTGCCGTGCATGTCATGTTTCAAGTTAGTATTCTCCGAACATTCTTGCATGCTTAGCTTTTATGTGCAATATCATGTTTAGATTAGCTTTAATGTTCGGATGATATTTCACGTTTGAAGGGTTCGGCCGAGGGTAACGTGGTTGCGCACGTAGCGCACCACGGGCCGTGCTTGCATGCTCATATATGTTAAGTTAGTTTTCTCCGAACTGTTCTCGCATGTTTAGCCTTTATATGCAAAATCATGTTTAATTTAACTTAAGTGTTCGAATGAATTTAGTCATGTTAGTGGGAGTTTGGTCGAAGAGGTGTGGTCGCACACATAGTGCGAACCACGGACCGCTCTCGCATGTCATTGCATGTTATGTTTAAGCCTTCAACCATTATGAGTTATTATGTTCAGCAAGTCATGTTTAAATTCTATTATAATCGAATTGCCGAGAATAGTTGTTGTTGGTCGGAGAACGGCAACACGCCGTCGGCGGTGCATGGCGCGCCCGCCGCGGCCTTAGTTCAAGCCTTTATGTGAATATTCATGTTTTCAGTATTTATGTGCTCTTATGTTCATGGCATGCTATTTCAAGTCAGTTTGTTCGGAAAATATTGTCGGACGGCCGACAAGGGTCTGCCGTGGCCG
>CACSLK010027834.1:51693-62489 GCA_902706635.1 Striga hermonthica
GAGAAAAAAGAAGAGAAAAAAGCGACGGCAAGAAGAAGCAGAAAAGCGAGAATAGGAGAAGAAAGGGAAACTAGTTCAGAGAAACATACCCATCTCAAGTTGATCGGAAATCGGAAGAGCTGATCCTATTCTTGCCGGCCGGAATTTCTCGCCTAAGGAGGGAAAGGAAAAAGCCCTAATTCAAAGGAAGATAGCTCCTTCTGTGCGTAAAGAAAAAAAATCTCTCAAAGAAGAGAGAGGAAAGTAAACAAAAAGGCAAAAAAANNAAAAAAAAAAAAAAAAAAATAGATAATAATAATAAAATAAATAAATAGACATTCAAATTTCAAAAGCCCATTACTTACCCACGTGGTCTGGCAAATTGTGTTGTCCAACTTATGGTGGGTGAGAGTTGACATTTCTTAAGGAAATGCAACTAGTGTGGGATGAAAATTAACATTTATTCTAAGGGTGCAACTTGTGTTCGATGTGGACCAACTTTTTTGTCAAAGAGATAGATTAAAAAAGCGAGGCTCATAAGATGACTACATCATCTACGCGACCTAGTGAATAAGGTGAGGATCGTACAGATGGCGTCCACTGGAAAGATAGCTCTTTCGTGTAAAAAAAAAAATAAAAATATAATAATAAAAAAAAAATGAAGAAGAGCGACCTGTATTTATGAGCCCACGAAAAAGACTCGTGAACTCATAAATAGGGGGGAGTAGTTGATATGGGATATAACCTCGTGGATCGAGCCAACCGAGTCACGACTAAACCGAGTATCGACCTCACAGCTAAATTATGGGTATTGACCTCGCACCTAGACGACAAGGATCTACCTTGCACCTCCTTGCACCTCAGGGATCGACCTTGCACTTAGCATCACTGTAAACCAAGGTCAATCCCACCAGCATAAGTAAAACCCTTGGGTAATACCCAACTTCATATAACCCGGACAATAAAGTGTCCACATATTAGATAAACGTCTATATATATATATGGGAAGTATTAATTTCGGAGGTAAGTAACATTTATTATTCAACAACCACAATACATCCACTGTTCATCTCCTTCCCAAATCTCCCTATTCTAACTTAAGCTTCGGAGGGTTTTGACGCCGGAAAACCTCCGGCGTCCCTTTGCAGGTACTCGCGAGCTCCAACTCTAGCCGGAGACCGGACAAGAAGGCCATATCTCTAAGCCCAGGACCGTTCTAGACCGGAGCCACTCACACCAGGCCTTATCAATATACATCAATTGTAATAATGACACAAATAAGAAGCGTCATGCATTGACAACTTACAACGCATTCAATTTGTGTCGCCAAAATTAATAATAAAAACGCACTTAAAAAGGCGTCATGTATTAAAAATTAATGACATGGGTATCTTGAGTTATAAAAAATCCACAAAAGTGACGCACTTGTCAAAAGCGTCGCTAATTGAAAATTACCTACGCATGAGTCTTTTGAGTCATGAATAAATTCGTGACATCATATTTAACAACGCAACTCGTTACACTTTTTCAAGTGTAGGTAAAAAACTTTGTGATGTCATTAAACAAAAAAATAAGTGTTGTTAATTGCCTTTTTTGTAGTGGTTCTCACACAAAATCGAGTCACGATACACAATCTTCATCATTGGTGTTTTCATTGAGAGTGATTGATCGTGTATATTTCTTATCTTATTCGTTTTTATAGTGTTTTACTCCTATATTAAAAAAATGGAGGTTGTGTGAGTTGTGTGATCAAGTTTAAAAAAATGGATTTCTCATAAATATATGCTATTAACAGCATTCCTGCCGGAGAGATTGACTGTGGCCGGATTTCTTTTGCCATCTGGGGAGGAATGGCCTCATCTCGATTTACTTGAGCCTCGATCGTGCTTCTTGGGCTGGCCTCATTGTTTAGCGACGTGGCTTTTTATGGGGTGGTTTTTGTAAGAATATGTGGCCCGAAAGCATTGAGCTCACAATTAATTATCCTATTGGGGTAGGCCTCTATTTAATAGTCAAACAAATTTAAACCATTAAATTAGATATTTGATGAACGTACCAGATCTAAAGATACCCCTATATAAATTGGCCATTTCTCCTCCTTTTAGGGTATGCAGTTTTTCCCATCAGTTTTCTGCTACGTTAAGGAACGTTCAGGAGGGAGAAACTAATTTAGATCTAACAATTGATCAAGCCTCATGTGATCATCAATATCAAGATCACTAATTATGTCATCTTTCTTATCAAGTAAATATTTTGTATATACCAAATTATTTATTCAAGATCTATGATAAAGATTACATATGGTATCAGAGGATGTGTTGTAGATAAATAATTTGTTATGTATAGTATTGAATCCTATGAAGAACAATTGGATTGGTTGATGAAATTATTTTATCTGTGTCGAGATCAATTTCGGTTTCAGCAATCGACAAATATGAATTGAGGCCTATGAGTGTGGTGGTTTACAAAAATCTTTACTGATGTATTATTTGATTTTGTGAATTTTGCATAATTGATGGTGTGTAATTGTTGGCCAATTAAATGATCTACGCATGACCAGCGCATCAATATGTTTGATGTATTATGTGATGAATTTATGAATTCCATTCACGTCGAACTTTCGAGAACTAATGATGGCCCTGATTATTAATTTTACTTTCTTTTTCGTTTGATATGCTGGGCATAATGTGTGCATTTGCAATTGATAATCTTCATGTCATATATTTGTTGTGCAAATATTTATGTCAATTAATTAGGCATGATGTGAAAAGGATTTATTTCCTTTCATGATTTCTGTAGAATGTGGATATATGAGTAATGATGATATTTGCATATGAATGTTTTATTATATGACATTAGAGCAAAATTAATTAGTTAGTTATTAAAGTGGCCTACTTAAATTTTAATGTTTACTCATATAATTTATGGTTATAATATTATTATATGACATTATGATAAAATTAATTTGTTAGTCACCAAAGTGGCCTAATTAATTTTTTAATGTTTGGTCATATAATATCATTGTTACAATTGTTTGTATATGACATTAAGAGAAAATTAATTTGTTAGTCACCAAAGTGGCCGGGTTAATTTTCTAATGTTTGGTCATATGACTTATGTTCACATGAGAATGTCATTATTTAAGATAATGAGTTTATTGGTTGTTAGAAATTATGGATTTACCCAAAGGTGAATCAATGTTCTATAACTAATAAACATTAAGTAGAAATATAATGTTCTTTGTCAAGCATATGTAGGTATCCAAAGATACTAGGTATGTTAGACGAAATTTATTTAATTTCTCATTAAGTGTTGAATGACATTCGATATGATATTGATATATATTGTTGTTTTTACCCAAAAGAGACCTGCAATATATTTTACGAATGTATTTCTAAATCTATTAATTCTGTGAGCGTTTATGATTGTGCAACTAAGGTTGAAAACGAAAACAAATTTTCTAGACCGAATCGCATCGTTTTCTACATTTGACCCGATCGTTTTTCACTTTTTTCAGAATAATTCGAATTCGGTTCGAAATTCGAACAGAAAATTCGAAAACGGAGTAGAATTCGATATGGGCCTTTTTCGACCGATTTCTACATTTCTATATTATATTCGGTATGCACCCGTATTTAAAATTCGGAAGGTTTCGAATTTGGTCCAATATTCCCTACAGGTCACATGGCCCAGTAGCCAACTTACAGCCCAGCCCAAGTTGACAACCCTAATTTGTGCTTGACACCCACCTCCACTCCAGTATTCCCTCACTTGCCTTCTCCCGTTCTCCGTTCCTCTCTTCCATCGGTCGCCATTCCCCACCCCGCCGGCCACCGATCGTCACTCCCCACCCCGCGCGTCGATGGCGCCCGCTGGAGATCGTGCTTCCGCTCTTGGAACGAAGGGGGGCAAGGGGAGCAAGCCCAAGATGAGGAGTGTGCGTAGCCTTCTAGAGCCGCCGCCCGTACAGGCAGCAACGACGTCTCCAACAACAGGTTTGTCTTCCTACCACTGAATTCATCAGACTTATTACCTTTGCATAGTTTACAAAATAACAGATACATCACTCCATAATAAAATACAAGTATAATAGTTGGGTCAGAAAGTTGAGAAATTTCAATGCAATAGAGATACATTTGTATCTGGATTGAGGGATCCAATATTTATATATATCTTACAATTTTGGCTTGTGATGCTTTGTTTCTCTTCCCTGCCAAAGTTAACAAAAAAAATTCATCCCAAAAAAAAAAGACTAGTGAGTTGGCACATTTATTCCTATGAACAAAAACTTTAAAATACTCTGAAGCTCAAAATTTGTGTAAATATTAGTAAAATAGTTACTCACCAGAGATATCCTCTTTGCAGATAGCTCCCTCAAATAGTCACAAGGCTTGAAAAGCTCTCCATATTCATTTGACCAAGTCACCATTCTTGGATATACATAATTTGGCCCAAAATCTTCCAAAATTTGAAGAAACCTGAGCATTTTATTGTTCAATCAGCTCTTAATAATTGGATCGAATTTTCTTACTCTAAATGTACTCACCATGGTGGTCAGCATCCATTATGAAGGAATTCTTTTCTTTAGCTATAATCTTATTGGTCTGCATTTTTTTGGAATCTTGTGGTTACTTTTGGCTGATGCTTTTGGGAGGTGTTGCACATGTCCCATGTCTGATTTATGGGAAGATATGTTTGTGGTTCATTTTCTGGCTTTGAGGATCTAATTTTTGATTTGGTTTCTTATGTTGGCTGATCTGAAGTTGGTTGCTACTTGCAGGTTTTTATTGTTTGCTTGTGAGGTTGTTTAGTTATTTTCTCTAGTTTTTTGTTAGTTGCAGTTTCAACTTTGGGTTTTGGTTTTCTGTTGCTACTAGGCCATTTTAGGCAGTGGCAGTAGCTTTTATTTTTATTGTCTTTTTGGATTTTGGGGTATATTGATTCATCTCTCTTTATCATGGGCTTGCTTGTAGGGAGTTGATCTTTATCCTTTTCTGTTGGAACTATTGCACTGATGTGCTTGTATTTTTCCTTTGGGACTAACTGTTAGGTTTCTTAACCTGGATGTACATTTCTTTTTCTAGATTTTTTGGCTATTTTAGATTTTTTTTTCTAGATTATTTGGCTATTTTAGATTTTTTTTTTTTCTAATTTAGCAATGTTTCAATTGGCTGTTGGTAGGATCAGGGAGTAGAAGGGAAGCATCTCAAAGTGTTGCATCTAGTGGAACTTGTGAAAGTCCAGCTACAGTAGCATCAGTGCTAGGATCAGTGGCAGCATCAGTTCAGAGTGATACAACAGAGCAGGTTCAAGTGCCAATTAATGTCGACAATGATGAACAAGAGGATGATGAGCAGGCTCGCCTTTCTAGCAAGAGGTTTAAGAAATTGACATCGTGGTTCTGGAGTTATTTCACCAAGAAAAAATAGTATGTAGAGGTGGAAGGAAAGCTAGTTGAGGAGTTGTGGGGACCCTGCAATTTCTCTAGGTGTGAGAAAAAATACAGAGCAGAGGGCATCAATGGCACAACTTCATTCAAGCACCATTTACTTTCAAAACACAGTATTGTGAAGGGACAACAACAACTTAAAGTTGGTAAGAACTGGTTCTGAAGTTGCTCATGTTCAGCCTTACAGATTTGACCAAGAAGCTAGCTTGAAGAAATTAAATTTGGCAATAATCATGCATGAATATCCTTTCAATATAGTTGAGCATGAGTATATGGTTGATTTCATTAAATCTCTCCGTCCTAGCTTTCCGATAAAATCCCATGTCACTGTTAGGAAAGAAATAATGTAAAGATATCTTGAAGAAAAGGAAACTTTATATGCATACTTGAAGACTATGAAGTGCCGTTTTAGTGCAACAATGGATATGTGGACCTCATGCCAAAACAAAGGGTACATGTGTGTTACTATTCATTGGATAGATGATAATTGGCATATGCAAAAGAGAATTATTGGTTTTTTCAATGTAAAAGGTAGGCATACTGGGGCAAAGTTGTCTGAAACATTCACTAAAGTTATGGTTAAATGGTACATTGAAAATAGACTGTTTGCTCTGACTTTGGATAATGCTAGTTCAAATGAAGTGGCTGTCAATGATATAATTTCAGATCTGAAAGACAATGGTAATGGTTCCCTAGTTTGTGATGGGATATTTTTTCATGTAAGATGTGCATGCCATATTCTGAATTTGGTTGCTAGAGATGGGTTGAAAGTCATTTCAGGAACACTCAGCAAGATCAAATCACTTGTATTAGCTGTGAAAAGGTCTCCATTGCAGTGGGAAGAGCTTATGAAGTGTGCCACTAAAGCTGGGTTGGATACAAAGAGGGGTATTCAAATAGATGTTTCAGCAAGTGGAACTCTACCTACCTAATGTTGCGAGATGCCTTGTACTACAAGGATGCATTTATTAGGCTGAAGTCTTCATATCGCCGTAAGTATGCCAAGATTTCTCCATCTGCTGCTGAATGGGACAATGCATTGACAATTTATGGTTGCTTGAAGAAATTTTATGATCTCACTGAAATTCTCTCTGGCACTTCATACCCTACTGCATACTTATTTTATAGAGGTTTCTGTGATATCAAGGTCTTGCTTGATGAGTGGCGCTATGATGAAAATATTACAATTAGAGAAATGGCAATTTCTATGAAGTCAAAATTTGACAAATATTAGGATCAGTCCAACATTGCTCTAGTTGTAGCCTGTTTTCTTGACCCTAGGTATAAGAAAAGGCTGATAGAATACTGCATGAAGAAGTTCTATGGTGGTTATTATCAAGCTGAACTTGATGAGTTTGTTAGTGTGGTAAAGAAACTGTACAACTTTTATGTTAATATTGCTGCATCATCAAAGAAAACTAGAGAAGGGGCTGCACCCAGACCTAGTAACACAACTGATATATTAATGCAAAATATAGACCATGACTTATAAAAATTCTTATATGAAGCAAGTGAAGCTGGTATTGTTGAGTCAAATGAGTTGGACATGTATATTGGAGAACCACTACTGAAACTTAGTGGTGAGTTTGACATCTTAGCATGGTGGAAAAACAAGAGAGAGCAGTATCCTATCCTTTCACAAATTGTTCGGGATGTAATGTGTTGGGTTCGCCTGTACCGTACGAGCTATATGAAGCGGAATTTAAAATTTTTTAAATTATGTATTTAACAATTAAATACATAACTCGTATATACATATGGCGAATTAACAGATCTTCATCTTTAAAAGCATGTAATAATACAAATTTTGATTTGTTACATACAATATCAAAATATACCTAATTGTCTTGAACTCCTTCAAAGATGACGGTGTTTGAGGAAATCAATTCCCGGATGAACAACAATCGATCTTGGTTGCTCGCTTTAGGAATCCACTTGTCTTCCCTCTAAATGTATCCACCGCTTGTAATCCCACACTGAAATGACTCCTTCGCTAGTAGGAACTCACTCGATTATAACTTAGTATAGAAATATATATATATATATATATATATATATATATATATATTATATATATATATATAAGTAGAATATTACAAGAACTTTTCTTGTTTACAACTCTTGAAACAATACTAACTCTTTAGCTCTCAAATATGTTGTATAATTGTTAACACAATCTCTCTAGCATTTATGAACATCCACCATGCCCATATTTATACTAAATTTCTTAGTAATAAAATATATATGTCTTGTATAACTCTTACAAGAAATGTTAAAAGTCTTTAATAACTTTGACAATCAAAGTTAAAAGTCTTTTATCATTCCTACAAGTTAATACAACAATATAATATGTGCAAGATCTCATCTTGTCATTATTATATTATTTATTATTATCATTTAATTTTAATCAATATTAAAATAAATAATAATAATAAACAAATAATTTTAAACTCTTTTAAAATCATTTGTAAACATATATATATATTATATTTAATATTCTCCTCATATAATAATCGAATTATTATTTGGATTTGAATTTTAAAATCTAATTTTAAAATCCAATTTATTATTTTAGTAATTACATTAATCACTAAATTAATATCCTAAATTCATTTAATCAATCCAATTGATTAAATTAATATATTCCTTTAATTGACATCTAATCAAAATTAGATTTTTTTCAATTAATTCTAACTCTTTAGAAATACTAATATTTGTCTTCATACAAACATTGGTGTGACCTTTTAGTTTCACAATTAATACTAGTAGTGGGTTTACAACTCTTTGTAATTTGAGTTAATCTTTATTAACTCTTGATCATGAATTAACCCCTTAATTCATGAATCCACATATCATGGGAACACCTAGCAAGTAGCATGAATCTAGTATTAAGTGAATAGCGAGTAAACCTATTTCGATTACAATTACATACATGTAAAATCCTTTCGACATCCAATTTCCCGATTAAATCTTGGGTATGATTTTGTCGAAACCCAAATTGATTTAATAACTATGATTCCATTTCAAGTTTAGTAGTCCATGTATGAATCTCCATTCATCCCGCCTTGGCCAAGGACTTTGAATTACTAACTATGAAACACATAGGCAATCACTTATCTTCATAAGTGTCGAATCCTTTGTTGGCCACTGACAAACTTTCATACATATTAATGTAATACCCAAAATATCTCTTTATACGATTGTGCTAGCAACCAAAAGGATAAATCAAAGTAGAACATAATATGCATAAAGTTACTATCGTGCCTCAAGTCTAAGGATTAGTCATGTACTATTGTAACATGAAAATACTTATTCGACAATACAAATCTTTCATTAAGTATTTTCATACGGTCATGTTCAGTGTACTTGTTCTCTAACAAGCACCCACATATATGTATTTGCGTCACACGCTAATGTTGATGGAATACAACATTCTTGTCCAACAAGCATACATACTATGTGCAAGTCTTTTCTGGATTATTCGATATCCCATCTCAAAACATCCTTCGACTTGGAACTGTATTTAAAATCACAGCTTTCAAAGTATGTTCCATGATCACCATCTCTATGTGCAACCATACTTTATAGCCATAAGTGATTTAGGGATTTTATCTTAAGTGTGATTTATTAGATAAAAGTTTACTCTTAAGATAAATTAATGCCTTATTCACAATATAATTCCAATAGACAGTATTTATAAGTAGAATACATCCAATCCAATTGGAACGCCGGGTATCCTACTCTAACAATCTCCCACTTGACCTAGTTCCAATCACTCATGTACTTAAGACCCATCTTCTCAAGATGTCCTTCGAACACTTTCTGTGATAAGGGCTTAGTTAAGGGGTCTGCAATTTTTCTGCTGAGTCGACTCGCTCCATCACGACGTCACCTCTACCAATGATTTCTCTAATCAAATGGTATCGCCTCATAATGTGCTTGGATCTTTGATGAGATCTTGGCTCTTTTGCTTGCGCAATAGCCCCATTGTTATCACAATAAATCATTATTGGATCAACAACAGATGGTACTACACCCAACCCTTGGATGAAGTTCCTTATCCAAACAGCTTCCTTTGCAGCATCAGATGCAGCAATATATTCAGCCTCTGTTATAGAGTCAGCAATCGTTTCTTGTTTGGAACTTTTCCAACTAACCGCTGCTCCATTCAGAGTAAACACGTAACCAGACATGGATTTAAAGTCATCTTTATCTGACTGAAAACCAGAATCAGTAAAGCCTTCTAGTTTCAGTTCTCCATTTCCATAAACCATAAAATATCCTTAGTCCTTCGTAAGTACTTAAGAATCATCTTAACGGCTTTCCAGTGTTCTTCACCTGTATTAGACTGATATCTGCTCGTCACACTAAGTGCATGAGCAACATCAGGTCTTGTTCATAACATTGCATACATTATGCTACCAATAGCTGATGCATATGATATATGACTCATCCGTTCTCTTTCTTCAGGTGTCTTTGGAGACATCGTTTTAGAAAGTGAAACCCCATGACTCATTGGAATATATCCACGTTTGGATTCTTCCATACTAAAACATTTTAGTACTTTATTTATGTACGTTGACTGGGATAGTCCAATCATCCTTTTAAATATATCTCTATAGATTTTTATCCCAAGGATAAAAGATGCTTCTCCCAAATCTTTCATGTAAAATTGTTTTGACAACCATGTCCGTGTTGATTGCAACATCCCTACATCATTCCCAATGAGTAAGATGTCATCAACATATAGTACAATAAAAACAACTGCATTCCCATTAACCTTCTTGTAAACACATGGTTCATCCGGATTCTTATGAAAATCAAACGTTTTGATCGTTTCATAAAATCGAATGTTCCAACTCCTCGAAGCTTGTTTAAGTCCATAAATGGACCTTTGAAGCTTACAAACCATTTGTTCGCTCCCATTGGATATGAAACCTTCCGGTTATTTCATATAAATTTCTTCCTTAATGTTTCCATTAAGAAAAGCCGTTTTCACATCCATTTGCCATATCTCGTAGTCATAATACGCAGCTATAGCAAGCAATATACTAATGGATTTAAGCATTGCTACTGGTGAAAAAGTTTCCTCATAATTGACTCCTTGTCTTTGTGTAACACCCCTCCTTATCATAAAATCAGAGCGCGAAAACTTCGCAAAGTCTTTTAAAAATAAAATCTTTTTACTTTGCAAAAACTAATTAGGGGTGCTACCTTAGAAACTTGACTTAATTTGGAAAACCGTTATTTTAATTTTTAAGAAAATCATCCGGTTACTGAAAGCATAAGTTTACAAAAGTTCGTTGAAAGTTAAGTTCGTCAAAATATGAGTACGTCAAAAGACATCAAAAACATCGTCACAAGTCAA
>CACSLK010027834.1:70075-85436 GCA_902706635.1 Striga hermonthica
GAGATGTATTATCAGAAGAAAATCAGATACCTTTTAATAAGGGAGTTAACAGAGATAGATGTTGCAAACAGGATCTTTAGCAACAATATTTTCGAGACTATAGCGGTTCTGCTCATCTTTAAAACAGACCCATAAAGACATAAGCTCTTGATGCACATGTCCACTGGGATGTGTATCGAGAATTTGTTGGAGGGTTTGATCCAGGGATTCCTTGTTCAAGCCATTCTTAATGAAAGCTATTTTATCTTCTCGATTTATGGACACAAACCCCAGCGATTTGCATCGAGTATCGCAATTCAATCGAGCACCTTTATAGCAGCCACCTATTCGTTTGGCTCTACGTTTCTTGGCAAGAGTACTTCTACCCATACCGGACAGATAATTATAAGAATTTGGAAATTCGCCAGAGAGTCGGGCGTTTGTTTCAATCAACCATCGGATATCATTTGGAATATTGTGGATCATTAGCACTCTCAATCTTTCCACTCGAGATCGATAAATCCTTTTTATGATATTAAAAGGAAGAAAGGAATATGATTTGCGAATATTTGAAAGTGCCGAATCCATTTGTTGTTTCGGACCATTGCTGAAGAAGACTGAAGGATTAGCGAGCCGGTTTATAGAAGATCGAAGAGTATAAGGTAAGTTTCTGGAGATAGAATTTGACATTATTATATTCCTAATGTCAGAACATGCAACCAGTATGCAATTAATGCAGCAGAAATCCGATATGAGATGTCGGCAATAATTGAAGAATATATTATTGTGAAGTTGAGTTGTGTCGGTCAGCATTATTGAGGATAGAATAATTCACCTCGATAGGTGAAATGTGGTATGATCAGTAATTGGGTAATTTATGCAGTGCAGTAATTTCCAATCAGTTTTATTTGAGAAATATTGGATATATTAAAGTCAGGGGAATTTAAGTGTTGATAGTAGTTTTTGATTAGAAGGTTTTCCGACGCAAAGGCAAGTTCAGTACAGCTGATAATGCTTATGTATATTTTGCAGATGATATTAACATTGTAGGTACACGCATGTAAATGTTCCGAAACCGAAGGGCCCCGGGTAGTGGGTACATCGCATGCAAAGTACCACATAGTCATGTTTCGAATCATAAGTGACAAGTCTAAAATTATTTGGTTTTACTATAATAGATGTTGATCGAGGAAATAGTCAAGTATGTAGTCTGGATTCAAGAAAGGTTCAAAACTGCTCATAATTGGCAGAAATTTTTACTTAAAAATGGATAAAGACTTTCAGATAGTTCGACTAATAAAAAGTGTCGTTTGGTAAGTTGCAATCTTGTTGTATAAGTCCGTTCAAAGTTCTTAAACGAGTAGAAGAAGTATTCTATCATTTAGCATTACCTCCCGAGTTGGTTAGTATATGTAATATTCTTCATGTATCGATGATACGTGTATACGTGAGCGATCCAAATCATGTGCTTTAGCACAATGAGATTTAGATTCAACCAGTTTTAACTGACCAGGAATAGCCGATATCAGTTTTGGACCAAAAGGTTCATCGGCTTAGGAATCGAGATATTCCCCTCGTTCGTATAAAATGTTATCGCCATGAAGAATCAGATGTCATTTGGAAATGAGAAGCTTCATATACAGATTTTGAGTTTGGATATGTACTCAGTTAGTATATATATTCTTGTTTCAGTATTTCCGAGGACGAAAATAGTTTTAAGGGGGGTAGATTGTAATATCCCATTCTGTAATTAATAAAAATAATTATTTTAGTTTCGAGTTTGAACTAAATTACTTTTATTAATAGTGCTCGTTTCTAGTTGAGAGTCCAGTTATTAAGTTATAAGTTATAAGTTTGAATTTAAGTTGAAAGTATTCTTGGTTAAATTTTATATAGTAATCGAGCCAGTTCATTAATTAATTCCGGTCCGTTTATTTTTAGAAATGGATTTTATTATAGGGATTAATTATGTCGAATTGTTTGATAAGTTTATGATTAATTTGACATGAGTGTCTAATTTAATCATTTGAGTAAAATAATTTATTTAGACATTTTAGTCTATTTAAATTATTAAGAGAGAAATATGAAGGTTTTAAAATTTTCGGGTTTTTCGGTTTTCGATTGTAGTTGGAATTGAAGTCCGATTTCACTTCCAGAAAATAAATTAAATTATTTCCTCTCTATATATTTAGTAGGCTACAAGATAAGATTTTTTTTTTAGCATTAAAAGGAAAAATGCCAAAAGCAAAAGAAGGAAATATGAAATTGTTAGAATTTTCGATTTTACGGTAATTGTTCGTTTTAAGTCAGAATTTGGTTCCGTAAAATGGAGATTTTTCTTTAAGTCACGAATTTTATCATCAAAATCAGAATGAGATAAGATGATATATCACCAAATGTCCATTTATAAGCATTGACTATAGATTGGTTAAGTTTATAAGTTAAGATTTCCATTTATTATCTTTATTTATTTTTACAAGCTTTGATTGTTTATTATGTTTATTTCTTCACTCAATCATCTTGTCCCCTCTCTTATGGCTATAAATAGAGGCCTTAAATCAGATTATTTTCATCAAAGAAAAGTTTCAAAAGTTATATAACTCATTAGAGAGAAATAAGTTGTGGGAATTTTTGAGAGGTGAAGAATTAATTTTCAAGTTCAAATTTTAGTTTCAAGCAAGAAGAAGAAGGTAATAAGTCATTCTTTTAGCATGATAATTTAAAGTGCCTTAATATATATTAGAATGTGTTAAAGTTCCAGCCTTTAAGTATTTATAATCATGTCATGAAGTAAGAAGTTATGCTAGATCGTATGCATGATTGTTATGTGTTGTTGATTTCGAAAATTAAGCATTCTATGTATAACCTGGTATGTTAAGCTTATTATGTCTATTTCTTGTGTAAATGATGAGTAAATAGGAGCAAGAATCATGTCTTTTGGTTAATTATAGCTCGAGTTATAGATTTTTAAAGTTTATCATGCAAGCTGAATTTTATGTGCATGTTTCCAGTAGTGACTTTGAACGGGAATAAGTTGAGATATATGCATGATAAAATTATGAAATTTGTATGACATGTCAACATATGTGTTGAGATCATTCTTGCCAAATTTCATGATTTTAAGTTGAGAAATGAATGAGTTAAAATATTTATACCCCATGCATGTCAAGATGATTTTATATGCAAGAGTACTCAGTCAAAGTTCGAGTTTTTAACATGAATCTTTTATGTAAAATTCTCACATGAGGGATTAACAATTTGACCAAGTTTCAGCTTAATATGTTGATTATACGATTTTATAAAATTATTGAAGTTTCGCATGTAAATAGCATATTTTCATGTTATAATTAGCACTTAAGTTAAATGTGCTTTAAATTTAAATTTTTAGTACCAAGCATGTTTAAGCCGAGTTTGATAGCTAAAAATCCTTATAAATTATGTATATGATGTTGGTAAAAGTTGAGCATGTTTTGAGTTCATGTACTTGGTCATCTATTATGTGAAATTTAGCTTATTTTCACTTCCGAGTCATTTTAATTTACATGGAGTATAAGTCAGTATCTGAGATT
The DNA here is from genome assembly GCA_902706635.1 of Striga hermonthica. Lineage (NCBI taxonomy): Eukaryota > Viridiplantae > Streptophyta > Magnoliopsida > Lamiales > Orobanchaceae > Striga > Striga hermonthica. The sequence continues at coordinate 73,624 of CACSLK010027834.1, forward strand.
CAGAAATCATGATTTATATGGATTAAGTTTGGCATTAAGTAAAAGTTCAAGTTAAGTTGTTCAATGAATTAGTATTCATTTGAGCCATAGTCGGATTTTTTTTTAAATTCCGATAAGTTATCAGTTGAGGTTAAAACATCTTATTGAGTATATGAGCATAGTACTTAGTATATTTGTGTATATTTTTATGTAGCTTGAGGAGTTAGCTACCCAAGAGCAACACTTACGATTTTCAAACATTTTCGAAGAAGAAAGGTGGGGACCCAGCCTGGGTATTACATTGAATATAATAGCTATTATCATGTCAAAGGTATGCATAAGAGTTTTAAGCTTAGGGTGGAGGCCAAGGCCTTAATATGTCATCCTAAAGTTAAGTAAAGTATTAATCTCGCCCAGTCGAAACTGGGTTTTGTGGAAGGCGACCCCAGAATGTGATCACGTGAGAACCGGGCCAGGTTACCGGTAGTTGCAAAGTTAAAGTTAAAGTTAAAGTTCAAGTTAATATTCAAGTTCCAGTTACAGTTCAAGTTTAAGTTCAAGCTAAAGTATTATTATTGTTTACTTTGGTATGGGTTTTTACGGAGTACAATAAGTTAGTACTCACACCCCACTATTATCATTTTCAGGTAAAAGGGTCGGTGCAGAGGTGTGAGAGAAGCTATGGTGGTGTGGATCGAGAATTCTATTTTATTATGGATTTTTAATAAGGTTTCGGTTTGTATTATACCATGCTTATAAGATTTCCGCTACGTCTTTTAGATATTGAACATATATGATAGTATTTTTCGAATTTAAAAGATTTATCAAGTTAAGTTTCCATATATGATTGATAAGTAAAATCTGTTTTATTATATCTAGCTAGTTGTTAGACCAAGGTTTGAGAAGACAGATTTTAAAGAAGATAAGTTTAGTAGCATTCCGAATTAAGTTAAGAAGATTTTGAAAAATTTATAAGTACTTTCAAAATAAGAAGATGCGAAAAATTGACTCTGATGAGCGGGGTGTTACACGTTGGCCCCTGTCTCATTACCCTATTGGGGCCTTAGCTATTACCCTGTTGGGGTCTTTCTTATTACCCCGTTGGGGCTTTAGTTATTACCTTGTTGGGGTCTTTTCTTATTACCCCGTTGGGGCCTTGTAGTTTGTAATTTTGCACTTTTGTGCCCAGTTATAATACATCTATCGTTTCGGAAAAAAAAAAAAAAAACTAAAATCATACTAAATAATCCTTATATCATTAAAGCATATAACAACTTAACTCAACATAACAATCATAACACTTAAACATGCATAATAACAACTTACTTAACATGAAATCAAGATGACCATGAACTTAATATGAGCATGAATTTTCACATAAGTGAATTACCTCCTTCAAGGACTTGCTCTTGAAAATTTTCTCCCTCCACTATAATTATCACTCTACTATAATTATCATTCCTTAAACACTTATATAACTTGGAAATATTTTTGGTGTGAAAATTTCAGATTCTAAAGACCCTATTTATGGAAAATTTTTGGAATAATTTATTTGAAGTGAAGAAATTATCAAACTAAACAATTTAACCTCCAAAATTAATCAAATTAAATAGGATCCTTACCTAACATTATAACATCAGATTTTCTTAATTTAATGCTCAAAAATGATTTTAGTTGCCACCAAAAATGAAATAATGACAATCTGAACATTTCTGTTGGTCACACGACTCGTGTGACAATGACTTAACTTAAAATACTGCCGGTGCTTAACTCACACGACTCGTGTGACATGTCACACGACTCGTGTGAGCTCACACGACTCGTGTGACTTGGTCACACGACTCGTGTGAAAAAGCTGAGACTGATGTTGAATGATACTTTTAGTCACACGACTCGTGTGACTTGTCACACGACCCGTGTGACTTCACACGACCCATGTGGCTATCCACACGACCCGTGTGAAAAAACTTCAATTTATTAACTTATTTTCCCTCAAAATATCTCGATTTTGAAGATAAACTAATACTTAACTGAGTGGGATATTACACAACAAGTGAAGTATAAATTGCACCAGAAATGAGTCATCCACAGTCATGCCCAGGGACTTAAGCCTTGCTGCAAGATTAGTCTTGTCAAGAACATGTTGGTGCATACTACGCGTCCCATCATACTTTTTGGTTGTGAGTCAGCCATAAGTGTTACTGCCAAAGACTTATCCGCTAAACGAAAACGCTCTTCCACAAGCAAAAGATATGCTTTTGCATCCATATTATCACGAAGCGTTGAATTAATGTTGTTGGCAATCGTCATTCGCATAAAGCTCAAACATAATTTGTTAAACCTGTCCCAAGCCTTATGGTTTGATTTATTAGTCTCACTGCTTTGATCATTAATATCAGCGGGCTTTTCTTCAAGGAGAGCCAAGTCAATATCCAAAACACCTAAATGGAAATTGACTTTCTCACGCCATTCAAAGAAATTCAAACCATCGATGACAATAACAGAAGAAGATTACGAATCAAGAGAGATAGTTGGACATAAGGATGAAATCGGTCGAAAAGCTCTTCTACTGTTTTCTACTTTTATATTTGAATACGAACGCGGAAGCAGAAACGGTATAGCTGGAATCGAAAACGAAAACGAACTTATGGTATTTCAAAAATGAATCAATTCGAGCGGAATTATGTCGAACACGGCTGGTGTACGAAAATTCAATACGAAATACCGACCCACGGTACACAACTTTAAACATGTGAATGACCAAACTAACAAGTGCATGATTTAGTTTAAGTGCACATAATAGTTAATAGGTGCATGACCTAAGGTAATAACTCTTAAGTATCATCATAACTCACAAGTGTAGAACAACTGAACAAGCAATGAAGCAATTAATAGGACACTAACATCTACAGTTCATCAGCATCATCCATGATATCAGGATCACTTTCCATGTCTTTTGCTTCCTCATTGTCCACCTCATTGTCCTCATCTCCCTCCTTGATATTTTCCTACAAGTTTGTAAAAGTTAATTAAAAGTGTCCTCAGCACCAATATAAAGTCAAAATTGAATTCTGCATAATAAAAGTTTTCACCAAGGTTCTCAGGTCTAGTATTAAAAGATACTAATAGCTCGACATGCTTCTGGAATAACAAAGAAAATAGGTAGAACAATCAAAGGCTAACACTTAGAACATTTTTAATTCACTGCAACTTCACAAAAGCAGGAGCCAGCATCCTCAATTTCTTTACCACACATATGCTAGGCATAACTAGTGAAGATTACAACAAAGTCCAATACTGCTAGAGGAAACAGTCAATAAACATACCTCAATTTTCAGTTTAGCCACAACATTAGTTAAAGCGTCAACCTCAAGATCACTCGCAATTGATCCAAGCTTTTTAGAATCTGAAAAAAGTAAGAAAGCAAAAATTCAATGCATTATTCAGTTGCAATTACAAGTATCAAACTAAAATAAAAACAAGTAAAATTAGCACCTTTACTTGCTGCAGCAACCCAATCCTTTGTGCAAATTAATGCCTGTACCATCTCGAGATCAAGCCGACTGCGATAGGGATCAACAACACAGCCAGCAGCACTAAAAGCAGACTCGGATGCTACTGTTGACACTTGTATGGCCATTATGTTAGAGTAGGATACCCGGCGTTCCAATTGGATGTATTCTACTTGTAAATACTGTCTATTAGAATTATATTGTAAATAAGGCATTAATTTATCTTAAGAGTAAGCTTTTATCTAATAAATCACACTTAAGATAAAATCCCTAAATCACTTATGGCTATAAAGTATGGTTGCGCATAGAGATGGTGATCATGGAACATACTTTGAAAGCTGTGATTTTAAATACAGTTCCAAGTCGAAGGATGTTTTGAGATGGGATATCGAATAATCCAGAAAAGACTTTCACATAGTATGTATTCTTGTTGGACAAGAATGTTGCATTCCATCAACATTAGGGTGTGACGCAAATACATATATGTGGGTGCTTGTTAGAGAACAAGTACACTGAACATGACCGTATGAAAATGCTTAATGAAAGATTTGTATTGTCGAATAAGTATTTTCATGTTACAATAGTACATGACTAATCCTTAGACTTGAGGCACGATAGTAACTTTATGCATATTATGTTCTACTTTGATTTATCCTTTTGGTTGCTAGCACAATCGTATAAAAGGATATTTTGGGTATTACATTAATATGTATGAAAGTTTGTCAGTGGCCAATAAAGGATTCGACACTTATGAAGATAAGTGATTTCCTATGTGTTTCATAGTTAGTAATTCAAAGTCCTTGGCCAAGTCGGGATGAATAGAGATTCATACACGGATTACTAAACTTGAAATGGAATCATAGTTATTAAATCAATTTGGGTTTCGACAAAATCATACCTAAGATTTAATCGGGAAATTGGATGTCGAAAGGATTTTACATGTATGTAACTGTAATCGAAATAGGTTTACTCGCTATTCACTTAATACTAGATTCATGCTACTTGCTAGATGTTCCCATGATATGTGGGTTCATGAATTAAGGGGTTAATTCATGAATAAGAGTTAATAAAGATTAACTCAAATTACAAAGAGTTGTAAACCCACTACTAGTATTAATTGTGAACCTAAAAGGTCACACCAATGTTTGTATGAAGACAAATATTAGTATTTCTAAAGAGTTAGAATTAATTGACAAAAATCTAATTTTGATTAGATGTCAATTAAAGGAATATATTAATTTAATCAATTGGATTGATTAAATAAATTTTGGATATTAATTTAGTGATTAATGTAATTACTAAAATAATATATTGGATTTTAAAATTAGATTTTAAAATTCAAATACAAATAATAATTTGATTATTATATGAGGAGAATATTAAATATAATATATATATATATATATATATATGTTTACAAATGATTTTAAAAGAGTTTAATTTGTTTATTATTATTATTGATTTTAATATTGATTAAAATTAAATGATAATAATAAATAATATAATAATGACAAGATGAGATCTTGCACATATTATATTGTTGTATTAAGTTGTAGGAATGATAAAAGACGTTTAACTTTGATTGTCAAAGTTATTAAAAACTTTTAAGATTTCTTGTAAGAGTTATACAAGACATATATATTTTATTACTAAGAAATTTAGTATAAATATGGGCATGGTGGATGTTCATAAATGCTAGAGAGATTGTGTTAACAATTATACAACATATTTAATTACCTTCTAGAAGACTCTATAGTCTCCTAACCCTAGGTAATATTCTAGAATGAATATTCCCATTCTTAGAGAATTATGGAAAATAATTAATTCTTAATTCCTTAATCTTGGAATTAAATAATAAAACATTCCACTAGAGTAATATTATTGCTCTCCCCATTTAGCTCTGAATTACAATTAATTGAGAGCTAAAGAGTTAGTATTGTTTCAAGAGTTGTAAACAAGAAAAGTTCTTGTAATATTCTCTTTATATATATATATATATATATATATATATATATATATTACTATACTAAGTTATAATCGAGTGAGTTCCTACTAGCGAAGGAGTCATTTCGGTATGGGATTACAAGCGGTGGATACATTTAGAGGGAAGACAAGTGGATTCCTAAAGCGAGCAACCAATATCGATTGTTGTTCATCCGGGAATTGATTTCCTCAAACACCGTCATCTTTGAAGGAGTTCAAGACAATTAGGTATATTTTGATATTGTATGTAACAAATCAAAATTTGTATTATTACATGTTTTTAAAGATGAAGATCTGTTAATTCGCCATATGTATGTACGAGTTATGTATTTAATTGTTAAATACATAATTTAAAAAATTTTAAATTCCACTGCATATAGCTCGTACGGTACAGGCGAACCCAACAGTGGTATCAGAGCCACGGTTATCATCTTTAAAAATAGATTTTGAGTAAAATTGTTAAAAACACGATCTGGACAAAAAAACGAATAGAGTATTCGAAAACACGAGTCGTGCGGGGTGACACGAGTCGTGTGAGAGGTCGTGTGGGGTCACACGACCCGTGTGAGAAGTCACACGAGTCGTGTGAACCTGTCGTGTGACTTCACACGACTCGTGTGAAGTGTGACACGAGTCGTGTGAGTCTGGAGCCTTTACAAACTTTCAAAAGTTGCTCTCGAATTGATCACACGAGTCGTGTGAGTAAGTCACACGAGTCGTGTGGCTTGCTACACGATTCGTGTGACTGAATTTCGATCAGATTTGAGCTGTTTTGACTTAATATAAGTCATTACTACATCAACATATTAAATTAGTGAATTTATATGTTGAATTCATGTTATGAATAAGGGATGATCATGAGCCTCATATTCAATATGATTGAATGTTGAATTTTTCAATATGATTGAATGTTTGAATGGTTTATTCAATATGTATGAATGATTGCATTATTTTCAATAAGATTGAATGAATGTAATTTATCGAGACCTGCGAGTCTCTTGAGATTTGATTTGTAAAATTTTAAATTTTTGTATCGTTAGAAAGATTAGATCAAAGGTGGAGACCGTTCGATGTGAAAGGCCCACGCTTGTGTGGGAAATTTTACAAGTTGTAAATCTCGAAGGCCTGTGCTTGTACAGGTAGATAAAATGAATTGTAATAGAAGTAGTTCTATTTATTTGTTTTATCACGTACATAGGCATAGACCCATTTTGGCTCGAATGGGTCCTGTAGGCAAGGACATGATCATCCCACTGTATGCATGCATTAGATGTATGTTAGGTTTATTTATGTTTGCGATTCATGCGATAGATGAAACGGTAAATAAATGTAAAGATGGTAATCGATGAGATCTTAAATAGGAACCCTAAAAGAATTAATATTGATTAATTCTATATCAAATTAATAATGGATAAAAATAAGTTGGAACTTATTAATCCAGGCCTTCCATCAAAAGTAGACGACATGAGATGCTACGATGCTCTATCACTGACCATGAGTCGTGGGGTGGTTTTGTGTCGAAAGCTGTGATCCCTACTAAGTATAAAGATACTCGTGAAACGGATTCCTCTTTGTGTTGACCATGAGTCGTGGGACACTCTGGTGGGTCGTTATCATGAATGTTTGATGGGTTTGATTTGACACTGAGTAATATATACGGTCATAAAATTGAGGTATATAAGGAAAGGTGAGGCAAAATATCTTTAAGGTTATATAGAGATACAATCGTCAAAAGTTGACTACCGATATAAGTGTTCCATGCGTACCCATAAAATTGGGATATGGAATGTTTTTATTGGACTTCAAGCCCACTATGAAAAATAGTTTTTCATAATTAAAATGTTTTTTTAATTAAAAATAGTGGGAGACATTTAATGTTAAAGACCTAATGTTAAATGAATATAAATTCTATAGTCTAACTATTTTCTGCTTCGTTTGTTGTTTTGTAGATCAATCTACTAAATGGCTAAAAATCCAATCGCAAGTATACTAGACCAAAACAAACTAACTGGACCCAACTTTAACGATTGGCTAAGGAACCTAAAAATTGTTCTTCAATCAGAGAAGAGGGATTATGTATTGGATACAGCTCATCCTCCTCCACCCGAAGATCAAACTTCGGATGAGTATGGAGAGTATTTACGTCATAAAGATGACAACCTCCAAGCTCGGTGCTATATGTTAGCATCAATGTCTAATGAGTTGCAGAGACAGAACGAATTACTGAATGATGCTTCTGAAATACTCCTTCACTTACAAGAGTTGTATGGTGATAGGACGCGGCAAATTAGATATCAGATATCTAAGGAACTTTTCAGATGTCGTATGACCGAGGGCTCTTCAGTTCATGATTATGGGCTGAAAATGATAGCTCTTGTTGAAAGGCTTTCGTCTCTTGGAGTCATTATGGATAATGAACTCTATGTAGACCTTATGCTGCAATCTCTGCCTTCATCATTTGACAGATTTGTCGTTAACTTTAACATGCATAATATGGAGACTTCTCTACCCGAGTTGGTCAATATATTAAAGACGGCTGAATCCACAATTAAAAAGGATAAACCGGTGCTTCTAGTTGGATCCACTTCCAAAGCAAAGACCTTAAAGTCTAAGAAGAGGAAGGGGAAGGGAAAGGTTCCCAACAAACCCAACAAGAAGGCAAATAACGACAAAGGGAAGAACAAAGAAAAGGTTAATCCTCAGTCAAATCATGAATGTTATCATTGTGGTAAAACTGGGCACTGGAAGAGGAACTGCAAGGAATACCTTGCAAGCCTGAAAGTTCAGGTATTTATTTTGTTGAAGTTAACTTATCAGTTAATGATTCTTCTTGGGTATTAGATACCGGCTGTGGCTCACATATTTGCAATGATTTGCAGATGATGGCAAGAAGTAACATGCTAGAACCTGAAGAAACAATCCTAAGGATGGGCAATGGGGCAAGAGTTGCTGCCAAGGCAATTGGGACTATTTATCTAGCATTTAATGATGATGTAAATATTTGCCTTGCAAATTGTTTGTATGTTCCGGACATTATAAGAAACATTATCTTTATTCCAGTATTGGATAAAGAGGGTTTTAAGTTTGTTATTGAAAATGGAAAGTGTTCTATTTTCAAAGATATGACTTTTATATATTCCGGAAATTTGACAAATGGGTTATATACCATTACATCACAAAGTCCCATCCTAACCATTCAACAAAATAAAAGGAAGTTAGATAATCATAGTTCATTCACAATTTGGCATGCTAGATTAGGACATATATCTGAAAAGAGGATTCACAAATTGGGACAAAAATTCGACCTTAGGGGAGAGGAAAGGTTGCCTACTTGTGAGTCATGTCTTAAAGGTAAAATGACAAAATCACCATTTGTTGGACAAGTGGAGCGAGCTAAAGGTCTGTTGGATTTGATCCACACAGATGTTTGTGGACCACTAAATTTTAGTGCCAAAGGGAACTACCACTATTTCATAACTTTTACTGATGATTATTCACGGTATGGATATGTTTACCTATTGAGGTACAAATCTGAAGTATTTGAAAAGTTCAAAGAATTCAGAAATGAAGTGGAGAAACAAATTGGTCGTAGTATCAAAGTTCTTCGATCGGATCGAGGAGGTGAATACTTGACTAATGAGTTTCTTGATTATTTAAGAGATAATGAGATTATTTCACAGTGGACACCTCCTGGAACTCCACAACTCAATGGGGTTTCAGAAAGGAGGAATCGAACATTATTAGACATGGTTCGATCAATGATGAGTTCCACTAGTTTACCTCTTTCATTCTGGGGTTATGCCTTAGAAACAGCGGTACATATTTTGAATAGAGTGCCAAGTAAAGCTGTGCCTAACACACCTTATGAGATATGGTGTGGCAAAACACCCTCGTACAAGTATTTACGAGTTTGGGGTTGTACTGCGTATGTGAAGCAGTTAGTGGGAGGTAAGTTGGATATGAGATCCATCTTATGTAAATTTGTGGGGTATCCAAAAGAGTCAATTGGGTACTATTTCTATGACCCTTCTGAACAAAAGGTGTTTGTTTCGAGGAATGCTGTTTTCTTAGAGGACTAGTTTCTCTCTAAAAATAGTGGAGTTGTAGAACTTAATGAAGAACCACAAGAAATTCCACAAGTTACCACAAATAACACACCAGTAGAGACTGGACCATCTGAAACACAACCTCTTCGGAGATCCACAAGGGTTTCTAGGGCACCTGAGAGGCTGTACCTATTGTTAGAGAACAAAGAAGAGGGACTTCTCTTGGATAATGATCCAATAAGCTATAATGAGGCAATGTCGGACATTGAATCAGATAAATGGCAAGAAGCTATGCAATCTGAAATGGACTCCATGTATTCAAACAAGGTATGGACCTTGGTTGATCCACCACAGGGTATAGTACCTATAGGTTGTAAATGGGTTTACAAACGAAAACATGGTGTAGATGAGAAGTGAATACTTTTAAAGCAAGACTGGTTGCTAAAGTTTATACTCAAAGTGTAATATCCCGATATTTTATCGGTATAAATCATGTTTTAGTTCCGATATAATAATGTTGTCGATTATTATTGTCGGAATTAATTACTTTCAGTAGCGACTACCGAAATTTATTTTCGACGTACCGATTACTACGTTTGGAATAATTTTGGTAATTAAGCATTATGTTTAATTAAATAATTAAACATAAGAAAAGGATTAATTAATAATTAATCCTTTAATTAAGGCATCAAAACCGTCCAATACTCCCAAAGCAATTAAATAGCCGTACATGTTCCAATTTGGAAACCATTTTTCCTTAGCCTTAAGAAATCAATTCCCTTCCACATATTTATGTATAGACGTGTTAGTAGGAGGATAAAAGGGGGAAAATTAGTCATCTCATCAAAGCTTAAAAAGAAGCAAGTGTAAGTTAAAGAGGAGGCCACGCATCATGTACGTCACCACCATACACACGACCATTAGTATAAAAGGGAGTGTTGGTTGAAATTTTTTCAATTTTTTCCCATAAGACCAATCAGCATATTTCCTCCCAAAATATTTTCTACTCAGCAGCTATAAGTTCAAGTTTAAATAGGCCAAATTCTCCATACACATCGCACGGAAAGTGACGGACCAACGCACGGCGAGTATCGCACCGGCACGGACACGCAAGAACTTGAGCAATTTCGATATTCCGACGAGTATTTACGAAGGTATAATCGTCCTCGACTTATGTTTATGGCCGTAAGTTCATTTTAAGTTAAAGTGTTTGATTCACGTTCGAGAATTTTTAGTAAGGCCGTGTTAAAGTCCGATCAGGCCTAAGTAAAATCGTGATCGAATAACTTTTCATTTTACCCGACAACTCTTGAACTATTTACGTTTAATTGTTCAGTTTAGCTTATTTCATGTCCAGTAAGTCCATGTTAGTCGAGGCAAAATGATGTTCTAACGATGAAGTGGCTCAAGCCGTCATTAGCGCCTATCGCGCGTGTACCGGGCAGCTTAGAGTCATGTTTTATCGCTTTCAGTGATGATCATGTTCTTTCGTGTATTTAAGTCTTAATTTGCCTCAAAATAATGTTCATGTTTATGTGTTCTTGAGTTGTCGAGGGATAGGTTAATTCGGTCGGAAGACGGCCTAACGCCGTCGGCGGCACACGGCGCGCCCGCCACGGCCTCCATTCAGTCCATGGTGCGAAAGTTATATTTTCCAAGTAATTTTGATGATCATGTTCATAATACCTCAGATAATGTAAATTGAAGTCAGTTGGTCGGGAGTTAGTGTCGAACGGCCGACAAGGGTCGGCCTTAGGCCGTGCTGTCCGCACATAGCGGCAGCAGTGCCAGCCAAGCGTACCAGCGTGTGGTACCGCGCGTCAGCGTGCGAAGTCGCGCGACAGCGGGCCGCATGAATGCCAGTTATGTTGTCCGCAGCGTCGCTAGCGCACGCTTGCGATCAGTTCATGCCCAGCAGTACTGCAGCAGCGCGCCAGCGCACGCCCGCATGCGTGACTGTGCGCAGTGCCGCGGTGATGCGGAAGTGGCTAGGCAGCTCAAGAACGCGGCTAGACGGGCCTATCACGCACGCAAGAGGCAAGCACGAGCAACGGCGGAAGTACGCGTGCTAGAGCAAAGTGCGCACGAGATAGGCAAGGATAGGCTGCACGCGGATACACAGGCGGTGAACGCGGCTGGCATGCGCGACGAGGACGGGCCAGCCGTGCGTAGCGCGGGGCCAATGGGCGCGCCCGCGGGAAAGTCAGGCGCAACGGATGAGGCCTCATGCCTCGAGGCAGGCGGGAAGATGGGACAGCACGCGCGCGTGTTGGGCGCAGCGGAGCAGCGCGCG
>CACSLK010027834.1:101300-126406 GCA_902706635.1 Striga hermonthica
AAGGAATAACAAGTGTAATATCCACTAAAGCAAAGCTTAAGTATATAACACCAACATGAACTGGTATGATTTAAAGTTTGTTCTTTAAGAAAGTTTTCTTGTTGATTTTATTAACAAGATAAGTTATCATACTTGTTTAATAAAGATGAGTTTTAGTAGCATTCCGAGTTAAAATAATTTCGAAAAATTTACTCTGATAAGCGGGGTGTTACATACACCTATGAGGAAGTATGTGACGGAGGTGCTCGAGGCGATAGAGCAGAAGATGTCTAGCGAGGATGTGACCTGGCCGAAGATGAGGTTTACGGGCCCAACTTGGCCTAGGTCAGATATCTAGTGTCGTTTTCATCGGGTTTATAGCCATACCACGGAGAATTGCAGGCATTTGAAGGATGAGATTGAGCGGTTGATTCGAGCGGGGCATTTGAAGGAGTTTGTGTATCATGATAGGGTGAAAGGAAAGGGAAAGAGGAGATGTCGGGAGGACTCGGAGGAGAGAAGTGATAGAGATGAGGAGTGGGATGATAGATATGGTCGAGGGAACAGGTCGAGGGGAGATGAAGATAACAGAGGGCAAGGAGGAGAAGCCCCGTTGAAGAGAGGAACGATCTATATAATTTCATGAGAACCAATAGATGGCCACTCGAATAACGCCAGGAAAGAGCATGCTCGAGTTGTGAAAAGAAAGAGAGAGGAGGTGGGGATTACGGCTCATATGTTAGTGATAAGTTTTAAGGCCGAAGATACCGAAGGAGTGGTGTTGCCATACAATGATGCCTTGGTGATTATAGCGGAGGTGGCAGATTTTGATGTGAAGAGGGTGTTTATTGATACCGCGAGTTCTGTAGACGTGATGTTTTATGATTGTTTATCACAGATTAATAAGGAGTTGAACATGGAGTTGAAACCAGTGGCCACTGCGCTTTATGGCTTCAATGGAGGAGAGGTGATGCCAATGGGTGAGGTGAGTTTGCCGGTGGCGCTGGGATCGGGGGTGACGAGGAAGGTGCACATGGTAAGGTTCGTGGTGGTAGGAGCCGAATCATCTTACAACATCATTATGGGGAGGACAAGCTTAAATGTGTTCCAGGTGGTAGTATCAACATACCATATAACGATTAATTATCCAGGGGGTGAAAACGTTGGTGAGATCGCAGGGGATCAGCTTACCTCGAGGAGCTGCTATCAGACAACGCTAAGCAACAATAAGTAATTAGCGAAAAGACGGGCTACGCTGGAAGAGGAGGAGGTTGGTCGACCAAGAGGGTCAAGTTGGAAAGAGGACAGGCAGAGGTTAGAGAAGGGTAAGGAGAAGGTAGATATCCAGCCAGGAGGGGAGGTCGAAGAGATTTAGATGGTGGAAGGTTGTGAAGAGAGGAAGTTTAGAATTGGGAAGGAGTTGGAGGAGCCAGTCAGGTCGAAGTTGATTAGTTTGGTAAGGGAGTTTGGCGATATCTTTACCTATACTGCGGAGGAGTTGACAGGAATAAGTATGTAGGTGATTGAGCACCGTCTGAACATCGACCTCAGTGTGAGGCCAGTGAAGCAAAAGAGAAGGCACCATGGGGCAGAGAAAGATCGAATTATCGAGCAAGAAGTAGAGAAGTTGTTGGGTGCGGGGCACATCAAGGAGATCCAATTCCTAGAATGCTTATCAAATACGGTGATGGTGTCGAAAATAGGGGGAAGTGGATGTGCATTGACTTTCGTGATCTAAACAAAGCATGCCCGAAGGATTTGTACCCATTGCCCAGAATCAACCAATTGGTAGACTCAACTGGGGGATGCGAGTTGCTGAACTTAACGGATGCCTCCCACTTGGCGAGAGAAGATAGAAAGCGGCTGAGTAATGTAACGAGTCGAGGAACCTATTATTACGTGGTAATGCCGTTTGGCTTGAAAAATGCTGACGCCACGTATCAAAGGTTGGTCGACAAGATTTTCAAGGAGCAGTTAGGGAAGAATATGGAGGTGTATGTGGATGATATGTTGGTGAAGATTAAGGAGAGATGGATCACGTGTGGGACGTGAAAGAAACTTTTATGACTCTGAGGAGATATGTGATGAAGTTGAATCCAACCAAGTGTTCGTTCGGGGTGAAGTCGGAAAAGTTCTTGGGTTACTGGGTGACCAAGTGAGGTATTGAGGTGAATCCAGAGAAGGTGAGGGTGGTGATGGAGATGAAGTCACCAACAGGCATTAAGGAAGTACAAATTTTGGCTGGTCGTATTGTAGGGCTGAGTCGTTTCATATCGAAGGTGGCAGAGAAAAATGGCCTATTGTTTAAAACACTGAAGAAGAGTGTGAGGTTTTTGTGGACTGAGGAGGCTCAGCGAGCATTTGAAGAGTTACAAGGGGTGTTAGCCAATCTTCCTCTATTGGACAAACCGGTGCAAGGTGAGGATCTTGTCCTATACATTTCTATTGGAGAGAGGGCAGTGAGTTTGGTATTGTTTTGACAGAAAGGGGTAGCCAAATTTCCTATCTATTATGTGAGTAGAGTGATGCAAGGGGCGGAGATGAGGTACTCAGAGATCGAGAAGTGTGCTCTGGCAGTGGTTGTGACTGCTCGATAGCTAAGACCTTATTTCTTGAATCACAAAGTGAAGGTAAAGACGAATATGCCGTAGGGAGAAACGCTCAACCGGCCCTCAATTTTTGGTCGATTGGTGAAATGGGCGGTCGAGCTGAGCGAAGAAATGTTTACATTGCCAAAAGCATGGCCCACTTATCCATCAACCGGCGGAGGCAATGACAACGATGAGTGCCCCTATACCCTTCGCCCAGTGGGGAATCAACCTGGTGGGGCCGATGCTACAGGGAACGGGGCGAAGAATGTTGTTGATAGTGGCAGTGGATTATTTTGCAAAGTGGGTAGAAGCCAAACCTTTGGCAAAAATCACGGAGGAGAAGGTCATTAACTTTTTATATAACAATATTTGCTGCAGGTTCAGTGTTCCTAAGGTGTTGATATCGAACAATGGAACTCAATTCAATGGCAAGCATATTTGAGCATGGTGTGAAGATATGAAGATCGAACAACACTTTGCCTCCGTCGCACATCCACAAGTCAATGGCCAAGTTGAGGTGACCAAACGAATTATACTGAACGGGCTAAAAACAAGGATGGAGAAGGCCTCGGGGGCATGGGTCGATGAGCTAATTTCAGTACTTTGGGCATACCGCACTACCCAAGGTCGACAACGGAAGAAACCCCTTCAGCCTAGTTTATGGGATGAAAGAACTGCTGCCAATCGAGGTCGAGTTATCATCGCAGAGATCGAGCATATATGACCAAGAGTAGAAAAAAGATCTAATGATGGCGGCCTTAGACACAATCGAGGAACTCCGGGAAAGAGCATCGATTAGAGTGGAGGCGTACAAACAAAGGATGCGTCTGGCTCATGACAAGAAGGTGAAAGTGCGAAGATTCTAAGTGGGTGATTTGGTCTGGAAACATGTTGATGTGCTTAAACATGTGGGAAAACTGGAGCCGAACTAGGAAGGACCATACCTGGTCGAGAGAGTGCATGCAGGAGGAGCATACTCCTTAAATGATGTAGAGGGACATCACTTGCCAAATCATGGAACATAGCTAATTTGAAGAAATATTATCTGTAATATTTTTTCTATTTTTTCACAAAGAAGACTTGGGAATTCGAACAAAGATGTAACTCGCGAAATCTTCTAAAAAAATTAACGGAATTCAACTATCTTTCGGTACTACTTGCTTTATTACACATTTTCTTATGCTTGGAATGTTGGTATGACTTGGATGGCAGGATTTATGATGTGGTCTAGTTCGGAACTCCCTTGTCTAGAACATCCCTTGGGTGGGCAGGTTGGTCGATTACTCACTCCCTCAGGCTGGGTGGCCTCCTATTTGGAACATTCCTTGCGGGTGGGCAAGTGTGAAGACAAAAACCCACCATGACTAAGGCCCTCGGGCAGGGTGGTCCCTTGTTTAAAACATCCCTTGGGGTAGGCAATTTGGTCGATTATTCACGCCCTCGGGCTGGGTGGCCTCCTATTTGGAACATTTCTCGCGGGTGGGCAAGTGTGAAGACCAAAACCCACCATGAGTAAGGCCCTCGGGCTGGGTGGTCGCTTGTTTAGAACATCCCTTGGGATGGGTAGGTTGGTCGATTACTCACGCACTCGGGCTGGGTGGCTTCCTATTTGGAACATTCCACGCGGGTGGACAATTGTGAAGACCAAAACTCACCATGACTAAGGCCCTCAGGCCGGGTGGTCGCTTGTTTGGAACATCGCTTTGGGTGGGCAGATTGGTCGATTACTCACGCCCTCGGGCTAGGTGACCTGATGTTTGGAACATTCTTCGTGGGTGGCCAAGTGTGAAGACCAAAACCTACCATGACTAAGCCCCTCGGGCCTGGTTGTTGCTTGTTTGGAACATCCCTTGGGGTGGGCAGGTTAGTCAATTACTCACGCCCTCGGGCTGGGTGGCCTCCTGTTTAGAACATACCTCGCGGGTGGGCAAGTGTGAAGACAGATTCACAAGACCAAGACCTTGGAACTAAGTGAAGAGATATGAAGACAAGAATATCGAGATAAGCAGAACCTCAAACCCAGAGGACGAGCACAAAGGTAAAGGTGTAAAAAGAAATCCAATGGTGCAGAAAACCATTATGTTTAAGGTCATGAGGCTGGATGGTCGCATGCATCAACCACCACTGAAGGAGAGTATGTGATTAAAATAACCATCACGTTTAAGGCCATGAGGCTGGATGGTCACATTCTTCGACCACCGCTGAAGGTGGGCATGTGTTCAGAAATTTAAAACCCATCATGTTTAAGGCCATGAGGCTGGATGGCCGCATGCTTCGGCCACCTCTGAAGGTGGGCATGTGTTCAAAAAGTTTAAACCCATCATGTTTAAGGCCATGAGGCCGGATGGTTGCATGATTCGGCCACCTCTGAACGTGGGCATGTGTTTAAAAATTTAAAACCCATCATGCTTAAGGCCATGAGGCTGGATGGTTGCGTGCTTCGACCACCTCTGAAGGGGGGCATGTGTTCAAAACATTAAAAAACCATCATGTTTAAGGCCATGAGGCAGGATGGTTGCATGTTTCAACCACCTCTGAAGGTGGGCTTGTGTTCAAATATTTAAAACCCATCATGTTTAAGGCCATGAGACTGGATTGTCGCTTGCTTCGACCACCTCTGAAGGGGGCATGTGTTCAAAAAATTAAAAACCCATCATGTTTAAGGCCATGAGGCTAGATGGTTGCATGCTTCGACCACCTCTGAAGGTGGGCTTGTGTTAAAAAATTTAAAACCCATCATGTTCAAGGCCATAAGGCTGAATGGTCGCATGCTTTGACCACCTCTGAAGGTGGGAATGTGTTCAAAAGTTTAAAACTCATCATGTTTAAGGCGATAAGACTGGATGGTCTCGCACCTAGACCATCTCTGGGGGTGGTTGTGTGTTTGAGTATGGTGTACGCTACAGTTAAATCTCAGTTATTCAATCTATTACAAAGCAAACGTACCAACATAAACTAGATCGAGAAGAATATGCTGATTAACGGAGAACATGTTAGTTATATATCAAGGTTCGTGCCGATTATATGTTAAAGTTTGTTTTGACTACCTGGTAGAAGAGTTATGCAAAGCTAGCAAATCACACTATCAAGAA
Source organism: Striga hermonthica (assembly GCA_902706635.1). Lineage (NCBI taxonomy): Eukaryota > Viridiplantae > Streptophyta > Magnoliopsida > Lamiales > Orobanchaceae > Striga > Striga hermonthica. The sequence continues at coordinate 106,963 of CACSLK010027834.1, forward strand.
AATGGCAAAACGTCAAAGAAAGTAGAAATGAATCGAACAAAATATTCTTCATTACAAACGAAAGGATTACAGAAAGTTGATAACAATTACAAGGCTGAAAATTCATAAAATAAAAAAGAGATGACAAATTAGACTACAGAGGAGGAGCAGCAGCAGAGTTGGCATTGCTGGGGGAGGCATTGGGATCGAGCTGGTGGCCGGTGCCAGAGGTCGAGTCACATGCCTCATTAAGTGGGCGTCGTCGAATAGATTCGGCCATAACGACCAACATGGCGGTTGGAGGAGTAGCATCATCGGGCAGAGCGAATGTCTTTTTCAACGTGTCTGATCCAGCCAAGGTCCTTTCGAGCTGCCCTAACCAGCATTCGTTCCCGAGCGACAAGGAAGGGTCCCCACGGAAGCTAGAGGGTACCTTGGGTAATGAGTCCCAAATAGCCCCAGGGTCGAGTAGCTCAAAGTCATCCTCGGCGATCTGCTCGCCAGCCTTTTGTATGGCAAACTAGAAGCAGTCTATCCAGAAATCTTGACCCTCCTTCGAAAATTGTGGTGTTTGCATGAAGTCAGCCACCACTTGTGCACGATGCTCTCGGAGGAAGAGCTGCCCAGTAGTCGTCGCCCAAAGCATTTGCCTAGCTCGCAGAGCAGTGTCATTTGCATATCGTTATTTTTATTCAGCGTGGGCAGCCCTTTCTTTGGCCAGGGTGGCCTCCAGTTTAACCCGAGCTTTTTCTGTAGAGCAGCCTGCTCCTGCTCAAGCGCTGCTTCTTTCTCCTTCAGCAGGGCTTCCTTCTCCGCCACAGCCACCTCCTTCACCGCGAGGGCGGCCTCTCTCTCCGCGAGAGCTTTGTCCTTGTTAGGGAGCTCTCCATCAAGGGACTTAATCTTGACTTCGAACTCGGCTTTTTGCTCCGTTTGCGTCTCGCAGAGCTTATTGTTATGATGCAAGAGGGTGGCGTTTTTGTCGTTCACTGAGCGGAGGACCTCCTCAAGTTTTTTAATGGATTTTCCAGAGCAGTCTCGAGCTTCCTTAGCCAAATGCAAAAATTGGACCAAGCACTGTAACCAAAAAGGGCTAATAGTTTAGAATTTATGTACACAGCAATGTTAGATGATAGGGAAAGATTGAAGTAAACATCGGACAACGAATACCTGGGTAAGCCATTGTACGAGCTGGTCGTCGACCTCTAGTAGAGTGGTGCCAGAGCCTTTAAGGTCTTACTCCAAATGGGCACCCTCAAGAGGATCGACCACTTTATTTACCAGGGCCGACAACAGGGAGGACGATTGTGGAGCCAAAGGATCGGGCGAGAGGTAGCGAGAACGCACCCATTTTCAAACTGTTTCTAGTTGGTCGGTGCAGTGATGCTTTCCTAGGGCTACCTTGCACCCTTGATCATCCAGACCGATGGACTCGACCAGAGCATTGGTCGAGCCAGCTGGAGGGTTTGTGGAGGATGGTTGGTTGAAAGGAGGTTATTCATGGGTCTTGGTTTTAGACGAGGTATTGGACTCGAAAGATTTATCTTTGGGCTTGGGCTGATTGGTGCCTTGGTGATCGGTGGTTCAAGGATTGGTTTTTTGTTGGCGGTCATCGGTTTTCTTGCAGCAGTCGTCTATTTTTTTCTAGCGGTGGTCGTCGGGTCTTTTGTGTCGGTCATCAGTTTTGGAGGTGGTCGAAATTTTGGTGGTCGAGGTGGAGGTAGATTTGTGTTGCGGGTTCTTCTCGGGAGAAGGTGATAGAGCACGTCGTTGTTGTTGATGCGGCTGTTGTTGTTTTTGGGGTTGTGGTTGCGGGTTGGATTGTTGTTGTTGTTGCTTTTGTGGTTCAGGTGGCGGTGGTTGTTGTGGTTGTGATTGCTGTGATGGGGATTAGTGCGGAGGTGATTGTTGCTGTTTCTCTGGACGAGACTGGTGGAGGTGGTCGATTCTTCAGCCCGGTCCCTAGTCGATCCAGAGGCAGCCCCTGACTTTTTCTTCAGAGGCACTTTCCTTTGATGAATGTTGAAGTTGGGAACCTCTGTAATATGGTAACAAGACTGTTAAGCCCAACAGTTGATAGAATTTATTTAAGACGAAAACAAAGTAGTGCATCAACACTCGAGCAAACTGTTTGAGAATTACCTGGATCATTCTCAATCCGGATAAGATCGAGGATCTTGTCACTAGGAGGAGGACAAGTTTTGTAAGTAAGAAGGCTGCAGTGATGGAGAAGGTCTTCGTCCTTGAGAAGTTTCTCCGACTCAACGGGCTTGGAATTTCAAGTGTGGACCCGTTGGTCGAAGAGACGGTTATGAGGAGGGGCCGAGGCCACCTTTTGTGAAACTTCCTTGTCCCAAGGGATGGAGGGGCAAGGGAAATGCGCATTGGGCTCGACAAAAATGATCCTGTCGATCCACTTAGGAAGATTGGAAGGAATGTCATTGATAAAGTGGGCATCACTGCTACTTTTCAGGTAAAGGCCTCGACCTTGTTTGGAAGGGGCGTAACAATAATGGAAAAAGGCGAGGTCGAACTGACCTAGACGGATATGGCATAGAATGATGAAAGTGGTTATGAAGTGAATGGCATTGGGAGGGAGTTGGTGTAAAGGAAGCCTGAACCACTCGGAGATATAGAGCAGTTCAGGGCTTAGAGGGAAGCGGAGACCGAGTTTGAACTAGATTTTGAAGAAACTATAGCAGTGTTTCAGGGGATGGTCATATTTGTAATAGGAGGAAGGGCTAATGAATGACCAGCCAATGGGTTGGCCAATCTTGTCCAGCTTTAGCAAGCCGGTAGCAGGGTTGGAAGAAGAACGTTTAGAAAGAGTTTTGGAGGTGTTTTTGGTCGAAAATTTCTTAGAAGGGGCGCTAGAAGATGCGCCAGGTCTTGACGAAGAAGGAGGAACGGTAGAGGAGTTAGGGGGAGTAGCTGGGGAGGAAGAAGGATTTGGTGTGGTAGACGAAGGATCGGTAAATCGAGAAGAAAGGGGGATGGTATCGAGATTGTCCTCGTCCTCTGGCTTGTCCATTGATCCAAAAGCAGGTCGTCGACGACGGAGGGGGATATTATCCATAGTGTCCCCGGAGTTGGAGGAAGAAACACGAGCGGTAAAGACGAGGGTAGGCTTAGTATCACCTGGGCGGAGAAAGGAGTTAGGGGCAGTGTCAGGAATGAAAGAGACTTCTTGAATCGAATCAGACGAGGAATACGACATCGTAGAATTAGAAAAAACAAAACAACAGAGAAAGATTTTCAAAAATCAAGGTTTTACGAGGAAGCAATCGAGGAAGAAGAATAGGAATTTCAGTAGATTTTGAGGAAGGGAACAAAATCCACAAGGATTAACACACAAAGGCAGCTACCTAACACATATGATTCAGAACACCCAATCAGCAAATTCGAAATACCCAATTTGAAAAATTTAAAAATAAAAAAATCCAAGAAGAATTAATTGAAAAAATGAACGAGGTGTTCGATAGACAAGGAAACACAAACCAGAAGGGCAAACATAGATCCACTCTTAGATCGAGTCATTCAGACCCGACATCAGTGGGGGGGGGACTAGATGATATAGGATATTATACCCACAAGGCTAAACTGATCCGCTGAACCGGTCAGAGAGACAGTAATGAGAAGAAGCCAAGCTAAGTGGCGGGAAGATCGATCAGTCAACTAGTCGGCCAGTCAAACAGTCGACCAATCCATCACTCGACCAGATAAACGATTCAGCAATTTGGTCGGCCTCAACAGGTCGACCACTTCGCGGACTTAGTACTCCGTGGATCAGCCTAGTCACAGGCGCGTGTGAGAGCCTCTAGCGGAATGTCAGAGGAATATTTACTTTATGTGCAAGAGGACACGTGTCGAGAACACATTAGTTGATAGCGACAACCACGTCTGACAACTCCCAACGTCCCGCGCCACCTCTGACATGCGCGCGTTGTGTCAGAGTATGGACGGGCAACTTGGGCAGCCAGCTCACCATATCAGGGCAGCTATTAGGTCAGGTATCTCACCCCTATATAAAGGGGGTGAGCCTTTCTTCCATAACACGATTTTTTCATTACTCAACTCTAGTATACTCAAACACATAGTGACTTAAGCATCAGAGGCTCTTCACCGGACACAACCCTCGGTGTGAGAGTTACTTGTAGGTTTCCATCGTTCTACCAGTGAGGACAAAGATCGAACTTTCCCAAACCGGGCCAGGACGCTCACTCTTGCATTAGATTTTGTAGTAACTGTTACATTTCACAATCCATGCTCCAGGGTTTGCACCATCAAAATGGGAAAAGTCAATTTTGGGTAGTGGGCTAATACGTGGGAATTCTTATTGTTGGTTTGTTGTACCCATGGGAGTTTATGTTTTGTTGTTTTTTGGTGTGAATTATCTGATTTTTGGTTTGGGTATGGGCCAAAAATAGATTCCTTACCTTGCATCTTACTCTTATCCATGTTGAGAAGTTGTAATTGCATAGCTGCGAGAGTGTTTGTTAAATTCTAGAACTTCTCATTGATTTCAGTGTCTAACTGCTCAAATTGATCTTGGAATTTCATTTCTGCAGCTTCACTTTTCATGGTTTCAGTCGGCATGAACTGATCAATATTTTTTCTGCATTTCAATGATATCTTTGTTGTGTGCTCAGCCATGGCCAAAACCATGCTCTGAGTACCAAATGTTAGGCACGATTAGTATAGTGAATTTTGGATAATGTGTATAATGAATTTAAACTAATTTATGTGATTCGGATAGAAGGATTTGGGGAAGAAGATGAAAGGGGAGATAAGCAGAGAGAGAAAGTAGAGAGATGTAGAATTAGTTGTGAATTTCATAAAAATGCAGAAAGTCTGACAATTAGCAAAAATCACCCTCAAGCGGTGTCTCCTAACCAACTGAAAATTGGTCTAAGATTACAACAGCCCAATACTAACAAAGACTTAAAATAAATATAATAATAATAATGATAATGATATAAGCCCAATTAACAATTATTTCTCTAGCCCAAAACGCAGCCCATTGCCTTTTGATTATCTTCCTCGTTGGTCACGTCATTCTCTTTCCCAATTGCAGATTCCCTTTTCTAAAACCATAAAGCTTTCCTGTTAGGCGTCGCAATGTCCTTAATCTCCATAGACACTACAAAATAAATGTTATATTCCAACCGAAAATCCTATGGTAATATATTCCAATTGAAATTCCAACAGATATTCCAATAGAATAGCTTCCGTTTGAATAGTTCCAACAGAAATTCCAACGGAAATATTCTGTTGGAATGCGTTTTTCATTGGAATTTTAGATGGAATTTAATGATTCCAACGGCTATATTTCCAACGATTTTTTACCGTAGGAATTTCCATTGGAATATGCAAATTCCGTTGGAATTTTTTTTCACCCCCGTTGGAAAATCCACCGTTGGAATCGTCAAAATCCAATGGAAATTCCAATAGAAAACCCATTCCAACGGAATATTTTTGTTGGAATTTCCATTGGAATCCATTGAAAAATTCCAACGGAAATAATAGTATTAAAATATCCGTGGGAATTGCCGTTGGAATAATTCTTTTGAAATATATTTCTGTTGGAATTTCATCATTTTCTTGTAGTGAGATCTGCCCTCTTCTCCCAAAATCAAGCCCTTATTGTTGAACCCTTAGCGTCCTCCATCAAAGGTGATAGCTATTAAGTAAAAGGTGACGACTTTTCTTCATCTGCGATTGGGTATATGACAATGTATGGTCAAGATGTGGTTGAGCATGTAAATAGTGATTGTATATGTAGTTAAGTTTGCATTTTACAACAAAAAATACTATAGGTTGAAAATCCCAAAAACACGTATAATACAGATTGGAAAAAATTATTTACCCTATTTAATAAAAAGCATTTTCAAGCACTGTAGCTTTTTATTATTTTTTAATCTTCATGTTGCTTCTAATTTTGCCACGTAAGAATTTTGAGAGTGTTTTACCTCTTTTGCCCTCAAATTCCCACACTAATATTTTTATATTTTATATTTTTATATGAAGGTACCTAAGGGTCATGTCATGTTTTTTTTTTCTCTCGTCTTCTCTTGTTTTTATAACTCACCAGTTTGGTCACTGTGCACCAATCCTTACCAGTTCTGTCTTCCTCTCTTGTTACAAGGGTGGACCCAATGATGCCCGTCAACGATGCCCGTCACAGCGATGCCAGTGTTTATACATATATACAATTTCTATTTTTTTGTTATTGTGTGCCTCAATGATGCCCGTCACAACGCTTTCATTAATACTTCGTCGCGGCTTGTTGCTATGTGTTTGTCAAATCATATCGAAACTCCATGGAATTGCTATCAATATTACTCTTGATGGTCATAATTATCGAGAGTGGGCTTTTTTGGTTGAAATTGTGTTGAGGGGTTATGATTTGGCTTTTCACTTGACTGATGATGGACCCAAAAGGAAGGCCGATAATTGCAATTCTACCAACATCAAAATATGGCAGATTAATGATATAAAAGTGATGACTGCCATCGTCAACAATGTCAAACAGTCCATGATTATGAGGCTTTCTTTATTTCGGACAGCAAAAGAAATGTGGTCCTATTTGCAACAGCACTATGTTCAGGATAGTGGTGCTCCCTTACACACCCTTAAGCAACATATTCACATGATTGAATAGTACTCTATGTCCATTGATGAATACTACTCTGCTTTTGATCATTTGGTGGGAGCATTGATCTCTATAGTACCTCAGTGCTTGGTGGAGGAGTGTTGAACACATAATTGTTTTGAGAAGTTCTTTGTTTATCATTTTGTCATAGGAGTCAAAGTAGAATTTGAGTTCATTAGTACACGGTTACTTTATAACTCTTCTACTCTGACCATGGCAAATGCATTATCTGATTTGATTGCTGTAGAGACTTGTCTTTATTCTTCGTCAGTTGCTCCGCCATTTGTATCGCAGAGTGTGCTGGCAGCCCCTCAAAGGACAATTTCTCGACGACTTACCCTGAGGTGACTCCCTAGAACCTTGTAAGCATTGTGGTAAGACCGATCACAGACACGAGAATTGTTTTACTCAGCATCCAGAAAAGTTGGTTGAGTATCGTGCGCGTGGTGCTGCTCGGACTCGTGGTACGACTTCTGCTACAAAGGGGTCTATTTCTGTCTTTTCTGCCTCTTCTGTCCATGCTCCTCAGTCTTGGGTCCTCGATTCTAGAGCATCTTTTTATGTGACATTTGATCATTCCCAGTTGTTTACCTGCAAGGCGGTCCCCGATGGTGCTTCTATTCAGACAGTTGATGGCACTTCTTGCCATATCACTCATGAGGGTTCTCTATGCAATTCACGTTTTTTAGTGCCTAATATCTCTTATGTTCCTAAATTATCTATAAATCATCTTTTTGTTGGTCAGGTCACTGATCAAAACTGTTTTGTTAGATTTGATGATTCATCTTGTTTTATTCAAGATCGTCAAAGTGGGGCTATGATTGGGACTGGTCATCGCCGTAAAGGTTCTCTGAGCCTCTACATCTTAGAAACTTTGCATCTTCCTTCGTCCACTGGTTCTACCGCTCGTGTGTCATCTGTTGCCTCGTCTTTCACCTCATCTTTTGCCAAGTGGCATCATCGTCTTGGTCACTTGAGTGGGTCTCATTTGTCTACATTGATTAGTACTGGTTGTTTAGGTTGTACATCTATCGAGTATAGTTTTCATTGTAAGGGTGGGTTGCAAGCTCAGAAAATAGCTGCAACTCCTATATCCTACTAGTATTTCTCATTTTGTTAGACCTTTTGATCTTATTCACTCTGATGTATGGGGTTCGTCCCATTTTCTTACAAAAGGTGGCAATGAATATTATGTTCTTTTTATTGATGATCATTCTCGATATACTTAGGTTTATTTTATGAAACGTCGTTCTCAATTGTGTTCCATTTATAAAGATTTTTCTCATGTGGTTCATACTCACTTTTCTACTCCTATTTGAGTTTTTCATTCTGATTTTGGTAGTGAGTATATGTTTAACAACTTTTGTCAATTTTTGACCTCTAAGGGCACACTTTCCGCGCTCTCATGTCCTAGTGCACATGCTCAGAATGGTGTTGTAGAAAGAAAACACCGCCATATCATTGAGATTGTTAGAACCCTTCTCATTGCCTTATATGTTCCTTCTCATCTTTGGGCAAAAGCTGTGTCTACAGCTGTTTATCTTATCAACCAACAGTCGTCTTCCAAACTGTCTCGTAAGTGTCCTGGTGAGGTTCTTTTTGGTATTCCCCTTAGCTATGATCATCCAACAGTAGATTTTTATGGGGAGCGAGTATACTAGCCGACGCAGATATCGTGATGCTACGAAATGATATCCGAGTCCATGCGTCAGTGAAGTTATTCGCACCTTATCCTGGGGAAAAGATTACATGTCCTCCACCGGGGTGTGTTGGCGTATTCGCTGAGATTCTGAGGTTGGGCTTACGATTTCCTTTGTCGCGCATAATTACGGAGTATTTGCGAAACTCGGAATTAACCCTATGTCAGATTGCTCCAAATTCGTGGAAACGGGTCATCGGTCTGCTTGTGCTCCTCGTCGAGAAGAAGTGGGATCTTCCCTCAGCAAATGATATGAGGAGCATGTTCACTTTTTGGAAAAGTCCAGACAGACAAGTGTCTGACCCACTCCTTACTTTTTCTATTGTCGGTAAGCCACAACCGAGAGTTAAGGTGGGTGATTTAATTACAGAGGTTCTCAATACACTCCACGGCTTTCAGGAAGAGTGGTTATGGGTTGGTGGGGATTAGCAGTGTGCCGACTTTGCCAACGATCTTCTGGATAATGGGACAAGCATCCCAATGGCTGTTAAATCTGCTTATTGTAGGTTAAATTTTTTTTTCTTTGCTATCCGAAGTTATTAATGATTTCGTTTGTGTCTTCGCTAATAGGTGGACTTTTGTGACCTTTGTAGTCAAACCACGAGGAAAGAAAGAACCTCGATTTGAAGGCGAGTTGTATAATCGAGTAGATAAGCTATTCGAACTGTTCCCGAACAAACGAAGATATCAGCGTCTTGTAAAGGATTCTCGACTAGAGCTTGCTCGATTGTCGCCGAGAATCTTAGAGTCTTTATTTCAACCCGGTAAGGATGTCGGTTCCTCATTTATTGTTCTTCTTACATCTTGTTTATTATCTCCGAGATAATTTGAAATGATTTGTCATGCAGTATATTATCCACTACTCGATTACTTTGGTTTTGGGGATCCCATAGAAGCCGAAGAATATCGAAAACATAATCCCAACATGGACTTGAAGCATAGATTTGGAAAGGGAAAAAATTTGAGACCAACTAAAATGGTTGGACGCATGAATTTGTTGAAGGCATGAAGAAAAATCTAGCTAGTTCCCGCAATACCACCGACGATCCTTCTGTGGTAGAAGAAAAACCGACTCCAGTTACTCAAGGCGGCCCAGTTACAATAGTCTCACTGATAAGGACCATTAATTTCACTGAAGAACCGATACACCAGGCGATTATGCCGGTGAATGAACCGATTACTGAGTCTGAGGCTTCTCAGAAAGTGGCTGAGGAGCCTACTCTTGCTTTAGTACACCGCTGAAAGAGGTCAAGTACATCCCATGCAAGCGAGCGGGCAAAGAAAAAGCAAGATGTCGGTAGCGACAATGGAAAGGAATGTGAAGAGCCGGAGATCATCTTAAGAGAATCATTCCTTAAAGTGATTGAGACAAAAGCTGCCGATTTGAAATTGCCGAAAGATGTGTTCTAACCTTGGTTTTTGATTTTTCAGACCATCATCGAACCGAAGGTGACAAATAGTCACCGATTTCCTGAAGAAGCAGTCAAGGCAGCGAAGGTCCCTTTAATGTCATGGGACCCAAAAACTCAGCTATGCCAAAGGTTGTTTGGGACGAGCTCTTGTCAGTTTTATTGCTGCTGAAGAAAGTTATCGGCATAAAGCATCGGAGCTCAAGGAGAAAGAACATTAACTCAGTATGAAGGATGGGACTGTAGCATCCTTGGAAGAAGAAAAATCTCGATTTACAACTTCAATGTCGGAGAAGGACACGCAACTAGAGGCGGCACGGACTGAAGCAATGCTCTGAAAATCGAGAAAGAGAATTTACTGTTGGCGCATGATCTCAAATTGGTTCAACTGTCCAAGGTCGAGGACAAAGTAAAAGAGCAAGAAGGGCAGCTGATGAAATTAAGTCTTGAATTGCAAGTTGTGCGGAAAGATCGCTCTGAAAAAGACACCGAACTGATTTGTAGCCGAGAGGCCTATCAAGCTGAAATAGCTAAACTTCGTGAGGAACTAGCCATAGTGGTTGATGCTAAGTTCTAAGAGGGTCTTGAAGTCAGTAAATAAATGGAAGGAACTTCCAAGGAAAAGGCAACCGATGATGTCGCAATAACCGAGATGGATTTGGAGTTAAACGATGCCTTGACTTTGCGTTGGGTCATTGATCGGATGCATGCCATAATTTACACTGTTGACGAACTACGAATCTTTCTAGTGGAGAAGCTATAAAAGTATGGGCTTGATTCTGAAATTAAAAGTGCTCATATTCCGGCTGATGCTGATGAGCGAGAGTTCGCCGAGAGGTTGTTGAAGCAAAGACAAAGTCGGATGCTTGAGCTAGACATCGCTTCTTTATCGGAGGAGCGAAAAGCTGCTATTCGTCGTGCCTTCGTCAATATGGTGTTAGAAGTTGAGAAGGAAAAGAAGTCGGAACTTTCCGATATATGCATTGATGATGTGGCTGAAGCATTTGTTGAACAAGTACTTGAGGGTTTATCTAATGACAAACTGATTGAGGCCATCACGTCTTTCGCTATGTGCAAAGTAGCTGAACATGATGCCAAGGCAAAAGGATGGGTGATTGAACACAAATTTCCTGGTGAGAACGATGTGGTTCATGAGAACGATGTTATCTTAGTCACAAGAGGAGATGTCCTCAACGTAGTTCTTCGGAAGGAAGATGAGGCTTTTCAACACATCGGTGAGAGCCTCTTAAAATAACTAGAAGACGAAGATAAAGCTGAGAATATGCCTTTGTCGTCAGTTACAGACAAGGCATCATCCTCAGGAGTTGATAAAGAGAATTTAGTGTAGCTTTTGTTTGAAATGTAATGCGACGTAATCATTTTGAAAACAAATATGAATATGTAATATTTTGCTTGTTTATGAATGAATTTTTTTTTTCTGATTTTCAATTTATTGTTTTCCCATTATCTCATTTATGTAAAAACGTATATATTTAATGGGATAAGGAATCGGTAGTACTTTGTGGTATGGAGTTAGATGACCTCAGAATATAAGATAAATTTTAAAGATAATCTGAGTACTATTCCGATTATCAACTTTAAAACTTCACTCCATATATATTTAACCGGGATGTCGATTTTGGTAGGTTTCCGATATCCATGGACTTTTTCACGGCAGTCCAAGTGAGTCATAACATACTCAATATTATTGCAATGTCACTGAATCATCTATGGGATTCAAAAGTGATATTTACTGTTAGCTCATCAAATCAACGTCGGTATTTGAAGTCATTGAGCATAAGCCTCCCCAAGCCATCTTCAGGGCTTGGAAGTATCCGACTTTGTTACATTTGGCTATGTCATACCAACTTCAGGGTATGAACAAGTTTAGCCTTAGCGACGAGGACCAATTTTTCGAGGGTCCAGTGATTGAACAATTTCGTCAAGATTCGATACACACCTTTTATTAACATCAAAAGCAGGTTTACATAGAGATCCGCAAACAAGCTTTATACATTATGTCTTTGGATTAGCGAGTTTTCACGATTTTCTTTATTGGAAGTATTTTTTCAGGAATGTCGCATTCCATGGGTATTGGAGAGAAACACCATCTGAAGTTTCAAGTCGGTAAGTGCCATTAGAGATCACATGATTTATCTTGAAAGGTCCTTCCCACTTCGATTGGAGCAGACCGAGGTTGGCCCGGGTGATTCTCTTTAAAACGAGGTCACCCACAGCAAAAGACCAGGGTTTGAACTTGGCATTAATATATCTCTCGCTACGTCTTTTGTATGCAACATTTCGAATTTCAGCCCTTATTCGTAACTCGTCGACCAAGTCAAGGTTGGCTTTTAGATTATCTGAATTTGTTTCTTCTGAAAAGTGCGTAACCCGATATGTCGGAGAGCTGAGTTCAACAGGGACCAGAGCTTTGGTACCGTAAGTTAATGAGAAGGGTGTCTCTCCTGTCCAATTTCGAGGTGTCATCCGATAAGCCCACAGGACTTGAGAAAGTTCGTCAGACCAGGCTCCTTTTGCCGACTGAAGTCGAGTCTTCAATCTATTCTTGATAATCGTGTTTACTGCTTCGATTTGTCCATTTGCTTGTGGATGATAAGGTGATGAAAAAAAGTGTTTGATGTCGTAATCTTCACAAAAGGCTTCAAATCTTTTTCCTTCAAACTGAAGGTCGTTGTCGGTTATGATCGAATTTGGTGTCCCAAACCGACAAACAATGGATTTCCAAAGGAAATCAATCATCTTTTGCTCAGTAATGGTTGCAAGGGGTTCAGCTTCCACCCATTTGGTAAAATAATCAACGGCTAATATAGCAATCGAACTCCTCCTTTCGCTGTTGGAAGAGGACCGATGAGATCAATTCCCCACTTTGCAAATGGCCAAGGACTATAAACCGATTTCAAAAATTTTGGGTTTTGATTAACATTCGAAGCGAATATCTGACATTTGTGACATTTTCACACCCAATCAGCAGCATCTCTCTTGAGAGTTGGCAAATAATAACCTTGTCGAAGTATTTTGTAGGATAGAGTTTGTGCTCCTTGGAGAGTACCGCTGGTACCTTCATGGACTTCTTCCAAAACACGTCGAGCTTCAGTGTCTAACAATCATTTGAGTAAAGCGACTGAGTAACCATGTTTGTACAAGGTTCCATTATCGATGGTGAAGTGTGCTGCGTGAATACGAAGGGCACGAGCTTCTTTCAGATCACTGGGCTCGGCCCCGGTCTGAAGGTAATCCATAATGGGATTCATCCATGTCGAATTTCTAATTGAAGGGAAGACACCTGTCATCGAGACATCAGTGACATTTGTTGAAGGTGTCGTTTGTTGTTGTTGATCGGTAGAGCAGGCCAGTCGTGATAAGGCATCAGCTTGAACGTTTAACATCCGAGGTATATGTTCCAATGTTATTTTTATCTTCGAAAACTTTTTCTTGACAAGTTCCAAGTATGGAATCAACCGAGGTTCGTTGACTTTGTTAGCACCGTTGATCTGATTGACAAGTAACTGAGAATCAGGAAATATTCAAAGTGAGAAGACGTTCATAGATTCAGCGAATTGTAATCCCGATATTAGGGCTTCGTACTCAGCTTCATTGTTAGTGGCAGAAAATGTAAATGCCAATGAATAACAGAAAAGTTGTCGGTCGGGACTAGCCAAAACGATACCACCTCCTGCGCGTATGGTGGTAGACGATCCGTAGAAATAGAGAGTCTACATTGGGTCTTTAGTTGATACTTCAATTGATGGAGTAAACTCAACGATAAAATCAAACAATACTTGGCCTTGATAGCAGCTCGCGGTTGATATTGAATGTCAAACTGTCTGAGTTCTATGGCCCACTTAACCATTCTACTGGACGTACCAGATCGGTGAAGAACTTGTCGTAGAGGGTATGACGTGAACACAATAATCGAATGTTCTAGGAAATATGGCCAAAGTTTACGGGCGGCAATAATCAAAGCAAAAGCCAACTTTTCCATATGTGGGTATCGCAACTCAGCATCATGTAAGGCTTTACTGACATAATACACAGGGAATTGTTAAAGTCCATCTGGTCGTATTAAGACGACGCTAACAACAACATCACTAACTCCCAGGTATAAGTATAAAGGCTCGTTAAGAACCGGTTTTTGCAAGGTAGGAGGTCTTGAGAGGACCTCTTTAATGTTATCAAAAGCATGTTGGCATTCAATAGTCCACTCGAACTATTTTTTCTTCTTGATGGCGTCAAAGAAGGGTTTACAATGATCAGTTGATTTTGAAATAAATCGGTTCAAAGCGGCTAACTGGCCGGTTAATGCTTGGACGCCTTTAACAGACGTCAGTGGAGTCAAGTCAAGTATAGCTCGAATTTTCGCCGGATTGGCCTTAATTCCTCTTTGGCTTACCATGTATCCGAAAAAATTTCCAGAACCAACTCCAAAGGTACATTTCTTCAGATTAAGCACCATTGAATATTAACGGAGGTTGTTAAAGACGTCGGTGAGGTGGGCAATATGATCAACTGCTTGTACACCAACATATCATCAATATATACCTCCATAGTGTGCTCAATCAAGTTGGCAAACATTTTATTGACTAATCTTTGATATGTGGGCCCAACATTCTTCAACCCAAAAGTCATCAAGACATTGCAGTAGAGGCCACGAGCTGAATAAAAAGAAGTGTGTTCAGCATCATCGGGATGCATGGGAATTTTATTGTCACAAGAGTAGGCGTCTAAGAAACTCATCAATTGATGGCCCGAGGTGGCGTTCACCATATAATCGATATGTGGCATAGGATAGCTATCCTTTGGACATGCCTTATTCAAATCCGAGAAATCAATGCACAAACGCCATAAGCCAATACTTTTCTTGACTAAGACAGGGTTGGATATCCAAGTCGAATATGTTTCTTCTTTAACGAGTTTGTTGTCAAGAAGCTTGTTCACTTCGAGTTGTAGGGATTTTTGGAGATCAGGTCCTAACTTTTGACGTTTTTGAATGGCGGGTTTAACAGTCTTATCGAGGTTAAGTCGCTGACATGCCTTCTCGGGATCAATGCCCTTCATGTCTTCATGTTTCCAGGCAAATATGTCGGGATTCAGTCAAAGAAAGTGAATTAACTGAGAATGCAATGGTTTTTGGAGATTGGCCCCGATTCGTAACGGTCTTTCTTGGCTCAATTCATCCACATAAACAATTTCAACATCTTCGACAGGTTCAGCTCGGATATGTTGATTTTTCTCTTTGAATTGTACCCTTGGATCTATGTCGTCCTGAGCTGGAAATATCTCCTTGCTGGGTCGGTGTTGTTGAACTTGACTTTTGCTTGGCGTGTCAAGAGATTCCGACATCATTGGGATGTCAGTTTCAAGAGCCGATAGGATATCGTCCCCAATGTCATGGAGACGTCGGCGTCAGATATCAAGGGGACACCGACATCTATCTCGGGATTAGGGAACGCAGGATATGTGACATTTTCCTGTTCAAAATCACCTAGTTCTTTTGCCCTAAATGCATGTGTAGCTCATGAAGTTAAAGTCAGGGCCAAGTTTCGTGCTTCCCGTTGATCGCCGTAGTGAGTGCCTTCTCCTTCAATTGTAGGAAACTTCAACGCATAATGAAAAATTGAGATGGCAGCTCGAAGCTTGTAAAGGGCAGTACACCCGACAATAGCATTGTACTCATTGTGAATATTGTTTAGTATAAAATTGGTGGGCGAGTGGTAACCGAGCTACCCGACTCGGGTCGATCTCAAAGGAAGGCGATCCGGAGCTTTATCTACTAGTTGATCGCCCCAAAACACATAAAGGAGAAAATAAAGTCTTAAACATCCTAAACAATTAATTGGAGGTTGAATTATCACTAATGAGCAATGAAAATCACGATTAATTGAAAGCTTGAAAACACAGATGAGAACTAAAGCTAACCGGAGTCTTAATAGCTCAAATCCTCACAAATAACTGATAAACATCAAGGTAGTCACGTGATCCTAGGTGAAAAACTCGAGCTTTCTACTAAAGACTACACCTTTAACAAAGTCATAACCTTTAAAATGAGGTAATCACAAGCTAATCCCTAACACATCATGACAAACTACAAGAATCAAACATCCCTCCATTCAACAAGAAAACTGATATCACCTTGAAAAACGACTTAAGTAATAAACGGGCAAACTCAAAGTAATGGGGATTTAAACTAATTACCCACTCTTTTAATGCACACGAGAGGAACACTGGATGGAAAAGTTCAAATCTTGAAGCAAAAAGATGTCACCGGAAACTTGCCGAAAAAACCGAGTCAATAAGCTCCATACATATGCTAGAGAGAAAAATAAAGGACTTAAACTAGTTTCCAAAAGGGGAAAATTAGAAAAATGAAAGATGGATCCCCAAAATACAAAGGAAGAAAAATATTTATACTACTACCCACACACACACTAAAAAATGCACATTAAAATAGGACACTCTCGAGCACGCCGTAAAATCCGCGAACTCGCGAGTGGCAGCAAACGGGCATGCACAAGCGCGGGGCTCTCGAGGTCGCTGGCAGATTCGTGAGTCGCGGGCGCGCGGTGTAGTGTGTTGGCAGCAGACGGGCGCGGATATGCGGGGCACTCTCGATGTCGCGCGCATTTCCGCGAGTCGCAGGCGTGCGGGGATGCTGGGCAACTGACACTCTCGATGTCGCGGCGTCCTCCGCGAGTATTGGCAGTATACGGGTGCATGGGCGCGGTATTGCAGACACTCTCGACGGCGCAGCGCTTTCTGCGAGTCACGGACGTGTACTGGCGCGGGCAGCGACACTCTCGACACCGCAGAGGTTTCCGCGAGCACGCGAGTTGGTAGGCATTGGCAGCAGGCACTCTCGACCACGCGGAAGTTTCTGCGACCACGCGGACGTGCACTGAGCGCATGGCAGGGCACTCTCGACGGCGCAACACTTTCCGCGAGATCGCGAGTCTCTGGGCATGCGGGCGCGCGGGGCGCGGGCGTGCGGCAGTGCGGGCGCGCGGGTGTGCGTGCGGGCATGTGCATCCGATTCGACTAAGACTCAAAACACGTGGTTCGAAATGGTTCGTGCGAATGACTCGGAACCTCTTGGAATTTTTTGCTCGACTCTCCTCATTCCTCCTCCGAATAACTTGAAATTTCACAACAAAGCACGGATAAGTACGCCAAAATATAAAATGAAACGAAAAATGCAAAAACACACGGAAAACGATAAAATGGACCAGACGACCCCAAAAATGAACCTAGAAATGACTCGATAACACATATATACATATAAAAATAAGCACAGAAACATAACAAACAACTTCTCCACACTTAGTTTTTTGCTTTTTCTCAAGCAAACAAAATAACAAATAGCTCGAAGAGATAAATCGAACTGTCCAAAATTAACGAACATGCAAAATGAAACTCTCATTATCATCTGGTTATCCCAAAATCAAAATCCAATTCGGGACACGGTTCCCACATAGTGAATCCGAACTAAACAAAAACTCGTCCCGAGTCATTCCCCAAATGATCACTCGAGTCAAACCCCCTCATCTACATATACGTGCAAAAACTATAGATGGTCTACTAAAAATAAAACGAATAAGCTCGAGACCAATAAGCCAACTCCCCAATATTTATTTATTTATTTTTTTAAATGGGCCACTTTTTCCAAATGAGAGCCGTTAGGACGATTATTACCTAGGTTTGCCCTCGGGGTTTGTCCCCGAGTCGCTTAGGCCGGTTTCCCGTACTCATTGACCCGATTTATCTAGAAGACTAACCGAATCAAGAGGAGCATAATCCTTTCGACTCTCACGAACCCATCTCGTGAGCTTTTCTTCCCAAACGAGGTTTTCGTACAAGATTCCCTAGGTTTAACCTCGAGGGGTTTCCTCGAGTTTCCTAGACCGGTTTTCTGGGCTCATTATCCCAATCCACGAATGGCTCGGAGTAAGAGGATCCTAATCCGTACCTCCTCGCAAACTCAAATTTTTCTTTTTTTTAGGGAGAGGCGCACAAGGATACATCACAATTACAATAATCATGAACACTAATAATCATAGAGACGTACCACAAGTGCATAGATAACACGTTTACAACGATAATCGAACATAAAGAAAGCATGCCTCAAGACAATCAATCGAGAACAAACAAGGGACAAAACAATTCTGTGAATCCACATGCAAGTTCCAATGTCAACGAATCATCAATCAATTTAAGGAAACCGTCAAATTCATCAAGTACATAAAGCAAGTACGTTAATAGTGAAACCAATTAACAACCTCGACTCACTACTTAGCCATCTCGACTCTTGAACAAACATAGAGCATCATGCGGGAGAGTAGACACAAACACGCAAAAACTCAAACAAACCGGTCCAAAACACAATAAACACGAAAAATAAAGAACTAAAAACGAAGAGAAATATCACTCAAACATGCATAATCACGAAAATCCCTCCCCCACACTTAAAACAAAGCAATGTCCTCATTGCTTGACCAAAAAGCATAGGAGAAGGCACATAATCACGTAAGTTCATGCGATAAAAACAAAAACGAAACACGAGAAGCAAAGAAACGGGAAGAAAGATCACGAAAGCACACAACAAGGAAAGAAAGAAAGAGAATATAGGAAAAGAAAACGCGTACTCTACACGGTGGTCATCACCACCGAGTGTCCAATGACGCTCGTCCGAAGGGAATAAAATAGAGCAACCGAAAGCCATCGAGCTCAAAATGAAGCCATCTGAACGGTGTAACATTGAAAGCATGAATCGAGAGAGGCCATACATGTGTGTCAAGGGGAGATGGTAACCATGCATGCATAAACGCGACGTAGACACACGTACACGTGAGAGCGCAAAATTCAGGCCTCTTGGTCCTTGTCGGTGCTCGCCATGATTCACACAACTAACTCTGCTTGTATATAATCCATAATAAATTATCGGCCTTTGCCATAAGTAAGTACCTACAAACTCACAATCCCGGCAAAAACACAAATATATGTGGCACGCCCGGCAAGACGTGCCTAAAACGCACAAGTCTAACCCACATATCTCAATACGACTACTCCGACAAGAGTAAGAATCCAAGCACAATGAATATAATGAATGTATGAAAATACAAAGCGAATACGAGTCGTCATACCTTAGAAAATGGTAAGAAAAACGGGTGCTGGAGGTCAAAAATCGAGAGAGAAATGAAAGTAGGAGTTTCGGTCGCTGGAAAATGTACCCAACGCAAGGATGCGATGGCTTTTGACAAGAAAAGCCACTAACCAGAAGCTCGGCAGGTGCTCGATCGCCGGAAAAAGTGGTCATCAGAAAAGTTCGCCGGATTCTTACAATGGTGGCTGAAAAAGGTGCGGATCGACGAGAGGAGTCCTGGAGTGCCTTCGGATTTCGGTGGGTCCATGTGAGTCGCCGACAATTTGGATTTGAAGGTTGAAGAAATGTATAGATCTATGAGCTTTCACTGGAAAATCGAATGACTTCTCGCTAGAATTTTTCTTTGAGGCTCGGATATGTTATTGGCGTCGACGAGAGTTTCGCATTGATATAAAATTTGTCCCGATCGGAGCAAGTTGGCCAGAAAAGGTGGCGGCAACCGGCGGCAGGTGGCGGCGGCTGGCGACGCGCGTTGACAGGTGGGCGCGGGCTAGGTCTGGGCCACGGGTGGGATGCTGCTGTGAGGCGCG